>AWUE01018078.1:0-40190 GCA_001974825.2 Corchorus olitorius
TTTTTTTTTTCTCAGATAACCCCAAAAGAAAGGCAAAATTAAATTAAATTAAAAATTGAAAATTAAAAAGAATGCCACCCCACCTTCCCCTTATTAGCCTTGCCATATGTGCATTTGGTGTAACAAAATTCGGATTAGTTGCGGTTGCTACTTGCCGCCCAGTCGCCATTTCCAGATGAGTGCAATAAGCTATAAGAATTTTCAGACTCCTCTTACAGTCACAAAGCTTCCTACTAGTTGCCACTGCTGCTGCTTACAATCAAAGTCTCCGGCTTCTCTCCGATTCCACCTTTCTACTTTTCCGGCAACAGCAAGGGTTTCTTCTTCTACTTCTAGTTGTTGCAAAATCAGAGCCGTTCATGGAGGGGAGAGAGCGCAGGCTTCAACGTCGGCGTGGGACGAGAAGCCCTTCGAAATACTTCCCGATGGGAAAAAGGGATATTTGGATGAATTGGATGTCGTCTCATTTCTTAATCCTCGCAAGGATTTGATCCCCTTGGACCCCTCTTCTTATAATCCAGCTGCCTATCTCTGGTCTGCTTCATTTCTGCCTCTGCTTTTCAATGGATATTTATGAAGTCTTTGGCTTTCACTTGTTAGATAGAATTTAAGGCAGTTTGTTTATTAATTTTGATGTTAATACTAATTGTTTGTTTCTATCTGAATGATTAGCGATTTTGATTTTGTTTTTCAGGAAAAAAATTGGAGACATTCCAGAGGAAAGGCGTTATAGATTGCTGCAGTTGCTCGATCCTAGGTTATTTCTTCCCTCTCTCAAGTTTTTTAAAAGCTTATTGATTGATTTGTCTTCACAAGAAAGCTGCATTGCCATTAATCAGTTCATATACTTCACAGAAAACTTTTTAAATTAGAGGGAATAGTTGATATAATTAAGCATAAACTTATTGCAGGCTAATATCAAGAGCTTGGGAGATTGCCGGCACACGGTATGATGACCCTAAATTGGTGAAAAAGAGTGCATCAAATTTTCTGTCTACTAAAGATGGTGAAATTTCCTATGAGTTTTATAACTGCAGAAGTAGTGGAGGTAATTCATTTGAGTTATTGCTAACAGCCTGGTGTCAATAGTTTCAGTTTTAAAGCCAAGTTGTCATTTGATCTCTGATTTCTAGGAGATAATCCCATCAAGATTTAGCATGCTGAAAGTGGAGCCCAATTTCCACTATTCAGCCTAAGGCATGGCTCAATTGCCATTTCATGTCAAAATTATGTCCTGTATTTATCAAAATTGTCAATTATTCGATTCTATTCAATACACAAAGTGCTACCTTGTAATCATGAGAATATGCTGTTTCTGTTATATGCTAGCATAATGGCTCTTTTTCCCAACTTCTAAAAGTATATTCTTGTTGCTGTCTTCTTTTGTTATTGGTTAAGAAATCATAATAAGAAATGTTGAGTTTGGTCTAATTTTCAAAGATTTGATAGAATGACTCTCTGAACTAGGTCCATGGCCTATTGCTTGGATGAATTTCTTCAAAAAGGTCAGTTCAACGATCATATGATGAGACTCTTAAATTCATACTATTCTTTCTTCTTTCCTATTTTTTTATGCTCTCTCTCTCTCTCTGCAATGTAGTTACTTACATATGCTGTCTGCTTTGGCTGATTCTCTTCTCAGACTATATTTTGTGGCAGCAATGGGAAGACATATGGGCGTTTTATTGGTAATATATGTTCATCTGATGTACTATCAGTCTTTATCAGAATGGTTTTTTGACTTTAAATTAGATTTTGAAGGAAGTAGTTGTTTTAACTTACCTGCTCACTATCTAAATGGGGCGATTAGGAAAACATAATTAGTTTTGGAATTTTAGTCATCTTAATATGAAGATCGATTCTCAACTCTGAGGAGGTTTTCTTCTGTTCTACTTCTAGTAAATCTCTCTTCATGGGTTGATTAGGAAGTGTTTGAGCCATTTTACATAGAAATGTTACACTCAACTAAAAGGTTTTTAACGTGATTTATGCTAATCAAGGTGAAGAAGGCTTGTTTAGATTTTTTTTCCCTTATTTCCTGCTTTGATGGTTGAATGCAACGTTTGAAGAAAATTAGGTGAATATTTGACCATTTATCTATAAATAGAAGTAACAATGATTTGAGATGTTGGACTTTAATGTGGAATGTAGATCACAGAAGTTGTTCGAATTCTCTACATTGTTACTTAGCCAATTTCAAAGGCTAAGTAACCAAATGAACTCAGGCTAATGATAAAGATAGGATATTTATAACAAATGAAGGCTTATGGCTGGCACAGTTGAGATTGAATGCTTATGTGTCCCCGAATGGTACGGGACTTACTGGTAAAAAGAAGAAAGCATGAGAGAGTTTTCTAATCTATGATACTCCCACCTTCGAAGAAATTTGAAATTTGCTGCTCTAGTGTTCTCATTTGTGAATCATGTGCTTTTACATGTTAAATTTTGAAATCATTAATTTTAACTTTCATTAGACAAACATGAGGTTATGAATATTATGATGAAACTATTATTTTAAGATAAGTTGATGGTCGTTTTTGTAACTTAAAAAATTGAGAATAAGGTTAAATTTTTTTCTTCGATCCTGGTTGGTTATAGTCTGTCATTTCAATTGCCCAACATTGAGGCGTAAAATTTTCTGGTGATATGGCTTCATGCATGTCAAGTGATAATTCATATATACTATGACATTTTACTTTCTCATTTTTGGGTGGACTGTGCTTCTGTAGTTCTGTGTAAGAATTATTGTTTTATCTAACGTTGTGATTTCTTAGGTGGTTCAATTGTGGCTTGGTTTGCGAATAACTTAAGCCCCTTGTATTTTGAGGTGACTCAGCTTAAGGAAGTAATGTCAACTGAAGCGCCCTGTGATTTTGCATATGAATTTGGGGATGGCCTCTTAGAACTCCACGAATGTCCAGCCGGTTTCCCAAGACCAGGTTGTTATCAATATTCTGCAGTTTGTTTCAAGTGTGGGAATCAAAAAATGAATGTCTGATGCTCATAGATTTTCATTATCTTGTACCAACATTTGATCTTTTAGACCATATAAAAATCTCATGAGTGCTGTTGAAAGATTGTGGACAGTAGAGATGGAATTTATATAAAGGGTCTGGATTTAAGATCTTATTAGTGTTGTTCGTCAGAACTAGAGAGGCTATGAGAGCACTATATATTATCTTTTTCCAGTTATATATATTTGTTTTATGTGAAATCAGGAAAAAAGGAAGCACTCTTGTTAATTAGTTTATTAATATGTCTCTATTTTTGCAGTGAAACATCCATATCCTTTCAGTGATCTGGTTGTGATATACATTCGTCATATCGGGCCTGGTGTTTTGGTGGGGCAAGCTTGGCAGGAAGGTAAAAAAATTGACCAAGTACCTCGGAAGTTATGCGGTGAAATTTTGATGGTAAAAGATTATGCTGCATCTGGAGAAAATGACTAGAAAGATCTTTTTCCTTCAGGTTTTTCTCATTTCCCCTTCTCTTCTTGTTAGAGCTGCTTAATCTTGAACAATGCTAATTATGTAGTTTGTTTAGGCTTTATTGAAACCACCCATGAAAGTTTCCATGGTGACTAATGTAATCATCCAAATTATTATTTGAAAGCAAAGGAAATAGGGTAGTCATGACTCATCGAAGTTAAAACTTATATTAGTAAGAGACAAATTGACTTGCTCATCCGATGTGGAAGGAACACACGTTTTCCCTCTCTTGTTCTTAACATTAAGAAACCATTTTGACAACAAGCTTAACATTGTATATTAACTGATTTCTCATTTATATTCATCTGAAATTATGTTCAAGTGATTAATGCCATTATGTACAGATATAGACTATAAACAAGGTACATTTGTCATTTCCAACAAGTCTGAAGCCTCTCGCTCCTTAACTTCAACATGGATTTACATCGCTGAATGCTTAGCTTTTGTACGCATGGCATTGCCCCCTCCTCTACCTGCACAAATTTAAGTTTATCAAGTTTATCAAGACATAGGCAGTTCAGCTTTTTAAATCCTCCAGCCCTGAAACATAGAGTATCTCCATCATAAACCTGAATAAGCTCAAGATGAACTAAATTAGGAAGATTTTGAAGAGATACAAGTGTATGTTTCGGTAAAGTTACTGCTCACGTTCCAGGAAATAATGTTAATCCTCTGGTCAACGAGGCATTTGCTTGCTGGTTAAGAGTAATTTGAATATACTCTATATGATAAAGTTAAATTTCTATGGCATCCTTTCCTACCTGCTCTTTAATTTTTAATCACTAATGATAACCAACTAACAAAGCTGAATTACCAGGTCAAAAGAAAATAGCTAGTAATTTTTTTTTTTTGTCATTCTTGTATATATTAATCACATGAATTCAGCTATGTTTATTTACCATCAACAGCTTGATGAGATGTGAAGCTGTTCCAAAAAAAAAAAAAGGAAGTCAAATGGTACTTATTACTGCTTACCACCTCATTTCAGTTTTCATTGAGAAAAAAAAATATTTATACTTGTTACTTAACCTGTTAAAAGATTATGAAATTACCGGAAAAGAATGTTTACGACTTCATTCAGAAGTTGTATAAATGGCCCAAACACACCCAATCTTTTTAATTAGTGGGTTTTTGAAAGTTTAGGTAGCCCAGCCAGGCTCGTTGGGCCATTTGATTTATCATGTGAGCCCAAAAAGAATAATGTTCTCAAGTTACAATGCAATACGCCCAGATCCATTATATGTAATTTGGGCCTTTGGCCCCGGTTTCAACCAAAAAAAAAAAATTCGAGTTCATTTTTCGTTTTTTAGAACAACTTTAATTTCGAATAAATTGGTTGGATTTGACAAAACACAAGCAATTTTTCTGGTAAAAAAGTCCTCAGGAGCGCCGCCATGTCTTTCAAATTAAAGACAGTCATGATTAATCATTCTTTTTAAGTTTTGATTTGCATTATAAAGTGAGAATTGGATTCAATCTCATCAGCAAATTGGTTTCTCAATTATAATGTCCCAACCTCTAATTTCTTTAACTTAATATATTCCATTAGAAGTCATGATTAGTTAGAATTCTTTTAGTGACCTTGTTAAGCCAAATAGCAACATCCAATTCTCTCAAACATTGTTGTAACTTGTACATTATTAAATTTGTTTGTTAATCAATAGAATATTTTGAACTCGGCGTTCATTCATTCATCCATCTCTTTCAAATAGTTGAATTTTTTTGTAGATTATTATAGTATAAGTTACTAGGTTTTTCATATATTTCTGAAACTACGTGTGAATATTATAGTATAGTTACTAGGTTTTATATTTTTAAAAAATAATATATGAGCTTGTTAAGCCAAATAAGCAACATCGATCTAATTAATTTGGTATATCGAGGAGGTTTAGTTATAGGAAACAGTTTATGATTATAAACATTATTATTAAAAAAATTAAGAAGTGTACAATACTAGTGCCAAATGACAATCACAAAATCAGACAACTCATAATATCAAAGGAAGAATAATTACAAGTACAAAAATTTAGGTTTAAGATTATTGTCACATTAACCAACAAGTGTTGACTGTCCATTCAATGAATGAGACGAAGCAACAATGTTTTACAAAATGATAAAACCCCCAACCTCCCATTGTTTAGCACCAAAAATACACTATATACATTGATTTATTTATAACTAATCTCAATGATTAAGGACCTAATCAACACTATGATTAAATTAAGAGAATAAAAACAAAGAAACAAACAGTTTTGTCGGGTGAATCAAAGTTAAAAACATAGAAAAAAGAAAGAAATCGATGTTGTAATTTGTTGAAGTAGAGTGGACCGACAACAATGCGTGGGCACAAATGTTTAATTTTTCTATCTTACCAACCGCTTCGTTTGGCGGTGTCCCTACTCAGCCCCAACACAAATATCGCCTGCCGATTTCCTTCTCATTTTTTTCTCCTTTTAATTTGTGTTTTAGACTTTTTCGAGTACACCTCTCCTAGTTTGTATTAATTACTGATTACTACCATTTGTTTATCAAGGATGTTTCATTATCTTTAAACTTTCAATTTGTGTCAAACAAGTCCTTTAATTTGTCAATCTAACAAGTTTGATTCGTGGGAAGATAGTTTCGACATTAAGATAATTCCTTATTCATAAACCTATCTCCGATTATATTATATTTCGAAGAACTGACCATTAATCTTGTCTTGATAATTTGTTAGTGGATGATTTTTAAACATTATTGTTCGTGTTGAATTTGAGTTGAGAATGGTATATACTCGAATAACAAAGGAACATGTTATAGGAGAGGTCGGATATTTGTTCAGCTTTGATTCTTCAACGCTTAAATCGGTACATACTATCGAAGGAAGAAGAGGGTCCAAGGCTTAAATCAATGTCAACCTTACTTTGACATGGATCAAGGCTGGCCTAACCTAGTTTAAGGTGTGTTGAGATGGTCTAAAAAAAGGCCCTTGTATTCTATTAATCTAGCTAGATCAAATTAGGTTTGGCAATAAATATTTTAATTGGTTTGTCTTGACTTGATTACAGCACTCCCTTTGAATGACTCAATTAAACAGAATGATTTGATTACTTAATTTAAATAATAATAGGAGGATAAGAATGTGATGCTTGAAGTTATAAGGACAAAAAGATTAATTTATACAAAATTGTAGGGATGACAGATATAAACATTGAGATATTTGCATAAAGAAAATGTGAGTGTTTTGTTATGAGAATTGAGATACATGAAATGCACCAAAGCGTCGGTGGATCTGCCAAGAAGCACCCAAGAAAGTGTGTTAAAAAGTTTTAAAAATCGCCGAGTTTAAGCTTTTTGGACCAATGAATTTTTGGGACCCTTTGGCGGGAAGTGCGTGTGAGAGAAAAAGAAAAAGAAGAACATGAAGGAATAATTAGTAGGACCATCCCACATTTAATTTATTAGTATATAATATATATATTGCATGCTTCAACCCTTTTCACCAAGACATTAGACATCCATCAATTTTCCTTTTTTGATCCACCAAAATAATAATACTACAATCAAATTTCATCCTCAAATGTTTTTCGTCAACGGTTGTTAAATAGTAGTGTATTCTTAATTATTGATTGAATTCCGACAATCTCGAGTGTAAGGGAATAATTTAAAAATTGATTACCAATTTACCACCAAAAAGCAAAATAGAATGTTGAATTGTTCAATTTCTTTATTGTACTAGTGTATTAACTTAACCAATCGTACCAAATAGTAGTAGTACTATTCTTTTGTTCATTATCAAAAGGTTTAGGATGACTAGGCTTTTTAAAGTAGATTGACATTGAGCTTTCATTTATTTTGTTATTGGTAAGAGTAACTATATAAAATTGGTGATGGTCATTTGATTTTTAAAGATCGATTATAATTGACGATTTGATCAGTTTTATTTATAAAATTCAATATTTTGATCACTACTAAGAACACGTTAACATGATGTTGTAACTTTAAAGAGGCATTTTACACCAGTGTCAAATTAGCGAGCTATGATTTGGTACGATCGAGTTGAATGGTAAAAATATTGAATTTTACATACATTAGTGATCATATCATAAAAATAATTTTTGTGATAACCAATTAACTGATTAAACTTGTTTATATTAATATATAATAATTTCCTTTGTCAAACGGTTTACTTTTTTTAGACAGCTTTTTTCATTTGAAGTTCATACATAAGAAAGACTTTCTACATGTTTTTCATAGTAAATTAATTTCCCCCACCGATATTAAAATGGTCTAAAATAGGGGTGTAACCAATACAGCACTACTCGCAAGCTACTCGAGCTCGATTCGAAGAAAATTCGAATTCGACTCGGGTCTTGTCGAGCCGAGCTCGAACTCGAGTAGCTCGAGTAGCTACTCAAGCCGAGCTCGAGCTTTGTATAACTCGACTCGAAGCTCGACGAGTAGCTCGAGTATATATACTATATATATTTTTTATATTTAATTAATATATTACAGATTTACCCTTTTTTAAAACTAAAACCTAATTCCTAATTCCTAAATCAGAAGATACTAAATCGCAGCCCTCCTCCTCTCTGTCGATCTCTCCGACTCCGATCTCCTAAAAAACTCATCTCCAGTTCTCCACCGCATGCCCGCCTCAGCGCCTCCGGCCTCCTTTTCACATTCCGATTTCCAGCAGCAAGCCGGCACCGACGAATCCTACCGCCAAAACTCGGAATAGACGAGTTTATAAAGGCCTTGTAACTTGTAAGACCAAATCCCTAATTTTCCCCCTTTAAATCTGAAGCTCGACTCCTCTTCTTAATACTGGTTTTTTTTTCTTAATTATTGTTTATAATTCTTTTGAAGGTTGTTGCAACTTGCAAAGCAATAAACTATCTGGTCTAATTCCATTCGAGTTTGGGAGTTGGGATTCGAGTTGGGACTTGGGAGTTGGGACTCATCCAAAGCTGCAGAGATTGCAAATTTGCAATTCTTTTAACTTGTAAGTTATACTTGTATGTATTTCTTTTCTTCCAAAGCTTTGTTGAGGTCTCGGTTTTCAATTACTAGTTTTTCATAATCTTCTTATTAATAGTTTTTCATAATCTTCTTATTAAGACTTGTTCATCTTGGTCTTGCTTTGCTTTCAT
This sequence comes from Corchorus olitorius, assembly GCA_001974825.2. Lineage (NCBI taxonomy): Eukaryota > Viridiplantae > Streptophyta > Magnoliopsida > Malvales > Malvaceae > Corchorus > Corchorus olitorius. The sequence goes on from AWUE01018078.1 coordinate 8,621, forward strand.
CTTTTCTAGTAACATTAACAGGGAGCAGATTGCAGTGTAAAGCTAAAGCATATATAGAGGTATTTTCTTTTGAAGAATATACTGTATTATTAGAAGTTATTGATTTTTGTCAAGGCACATTACTTTTGGATTGGTGAATATTGAATAAAGCAAAAGTATATACTGTCATGAAAATACCATGAAAATGATACCAAATTATATACCTTGAAAGCTACCTAACTGATCATTTTGTTTGTATTTTGTCATGAAGAAGATACTAAATACTATATATATATATATATATATATATATCTATGCAGCATTTATATTATACCCCTTTAGCCTTTTCTGATCTCTTTCTGCTTTCTCCCTTTTTTGAAATGAATGTTAAAATGTATATGAATTATATGATTGTGTATTCACTATATTGTCGATAATGATTAGGCATGCAGTGCAAATGCGCAGTATCTGATGCTTTGAATAATATTTAGAAATTAGAATAATGAGTATACAAGTTTGGTCCCATGACATGATAATTATATATTATATATGGATTCTTCTTTTTGAAACATTTTTAACAATTACTATGGTAGGAAATCCAACAATCTGGAATGGCATTGGCATTTCTATGGTTTTGGAGCATATATAGGGCTTGTTTTGATATTAATGTCAAGACTACTCAAGTGGGGTTCCAAGACTTCAAATTGCCATATTATAAGCAAATTTGTATACTGTTGTTAGTTTAAAATAAGGTTCAATGATTGAGAATTTGAGATAAAGCTTGATATGTCAGCTTACCCCAATTGGATATTGCATATGCCTAGTTGACAATATTAAGTTGTTATCATTTGCTGGCAAATATCCTAGTTATAGTTGAGGTCATTTTTACTTGATTTCGTCCTGGAAATTATGGTTGAGAGAGCCTGCTATGCTAAATAATATGTTAAATTCTTTTTTTTGGCACTGTCATGTTTCTTGCGTAGAGTTACTAGAGTATATACTGGTTGTATTTGGATATGTTCTGTATTTTGGGTTATTGATAAATACTTATTAATTCTGTTTTGAATTTCATCTTTTGTTTTCATATTTGTTTTTGCACATTAAATTCTGTTTTGACTCAAACTATTGCTCTTGCTCTTGCTCTTGTAGGTAATAATATGTCATCTAGTACTCCTGATATTTCCTCAACTCCACATCAGCCCGAAATAGGCTCATCTACCAACCAAGATCAAGCTACAGAGGAAACAAATCCTGCTAATACAAATACAGTAGGCGAGGGACTTGATGAGGAAGGAGGTCCTGATAAAAAGAGGGCAAAAACCTCCACTGTTTGGGAGGAGTTTAAGGATGTCAGCTCTAATGGTACAGATTTTGGAGAATGCATACATTGTAAGAAACAAATTAAGAAGAGTAAAAGCAAAAGCACAACTCAGTTTCAAAGGCACTTGCAAACTTGTGTGAGGAGAAAAATTTTTCTGAATCAACAAAGGACAATCAGTTTGCAGCCTAAGGATTTAGGAAGTGGTGGTGGTGGTATACAATTTCAGCCGGCTCTCACAAATGGCAAGTTTGACATGGGCAAGATGAGGGAGGCAGCGGCACATTGGATACTTATGCATGAGCACCCGTTTTCAATAATGGAGGAGGAGGGTTTTAACATGATGCAGAAACATGGGATGCCTCAATGGGAAAAGGTTTCACGTGCTATTAAGAAGGATTGTATGCAAGTTTATGAAGCTGAAAAAAAGAAGTTGAAGGCACTGTTGAAGAATGTTAATAAGATTAGTTTGACGACTGATTTATGGAGATCAAGCAATCAAAGAATCGAGTACATGGTTTTGACTGCGCACTTTATTGATTCGAATTGGAGGTTGCAGAAACGCATTATAAGCTTTGTCCACATTCCTCCACCTCATCGTGGTGTTGAGATTGCGGACTGTATTTATAAGTGTTTGCAAGAATGGGGAATTGAGAATAAGGTGTATACAATCTCTGTTGATAATGCTACAAGCAATGATGTGGCCATTCGAAATCTTAAGGACACTTTTTCAAGAACTAAGAAGTTGCTTTGTGGAGGCAAGCTGTTTCATGTCCGATGTTGTGCGCATATCTTGAATCTCATGGTTCAAGATGGACTTTCTGAGATTGCCAATATGATTGATAGTATTCATGAAAGTGTCAGATTTATCAACCATAACGAGGCAAGACTTCGCTCATTTGCTGCCATTGTACAACAGCTGCAGTTGCCGGAGAGGAAACTTATTCTTGATTACAAAACTCGTTGGAATTCAACATTTGAGATGTTATCTGCTGCAATAAAATTCAAAGATGTCTTTCCAAGGTACCAAGATCGAGAACCTTCTTATAATTGTTGTCCAGCACCCGATGATTGGGTAAAGGTTGAGAAAATTTGTGAGATTCTTGAAGTTTTTAATGCAGTAACTAAAATCATCTCGGGAAGTGATTATCCCACTTCAAACTTGTTCTTAAATGAAGTCCATCGAGTGAAAGTGTTGCTGGATAAAAACATGAATGATGAGAATGAGTTTATTCGGGCAATGGTCAGTCGTATGAAAAGTAAATTTGACAAGTATTGGGGGGAATGCAATCTCTTAATGTTCATAGCTGCTGTCTTGGATCCAAGGTGCAAAATGGTGGCTGTTGAATATTGTTTGAATAGGATGTACTCGGAGCAAGAAGCAAGAGCAAATATGGCTCAAGTTCGGGATGCTTTGTATGAGATCTATGAAGATTATGTTAGTGAGCATCAACATAGCGATGAGCATAGTGCTGAAACTAATGTGCTTGACCATGGTAGTAGTAGTGGTGGGAATTCCACAGATTCTACATCGGGGTGGTCAGAGATACTTACTTATGTGAAATCAAAAGGAAGTGGTCCACCTCAAGAATCTGATCTAGATGCATACCTTATTGAGGGCTGTTTCATTTATTCTGGAGATCCTGCTGAATTTAATGCCTTAGAATGGTGGAAAGCAAATAACTTGAGGTATCGCATCTTGTCTAAGGTGGCACGTGATATACTTGCCATTCCTATCACTACAGTTGCTTCAGAGGCCGCCTTTAGTGCGGGAGGTAGAGTTATTGATACGTATCGTGCTTCCCTAGCTCCTGAGACAGTAGAAGCGTTACTATGTGGAGGAGATTGGTGCCGAAATCTTCATGGGGTGAAGAAGAAGAACAAAGTGAGTAACTTGCCTATTTTTATTTTAATTTAATTTAGATTTGTTCTAATTTGATTCTCATTGATTTAGTGTATTTTTTAACTATTTCTTTCTTGCTTTGTCAATCTTATTTAGAAGGAGAAGAAATCACTTGAGATTGCACTTGATTGAATATTAAGGAGGCAAGGTTATGTTTACTGTTTCATGTTGTATCATCAAGTTATTCAAGTTATTCACTTTGGAGTTATTCATATTTGGAGTTATTCATATGGATTTTATTCGATTTTTTTGTTGGAATTTGTTGTTCCATTTGTAATGTTGTAATTGAATATTTGCTATTCTGTTTTAGTTTTAATTGTACAATTGAACAGAATTTCGAGCTCAATTCGAGCTTATCGATCGAGCTTTGAGCCGAGTTTTGGAAAACTTCTATTTTTTTTGTCTATTATCGAGCTTACCGATCGAGCTCGAGTAGCTCGATACGAGTATCGAGTCGAGCTCGATCCCCATAATCGATACTCGATCGAGTTCGAGCCGAGTATCGAGCTTCCAATTTTCTGTCGAGCTCGAGCTCGAGTAGTGAGATACTCGACTCGGCTCGGCTCGTTTACACCCCTAGTCTAAAATGCTAAACAAAGCTTTTTACATTTTCAAATAATACTTTGTTGATCCACATCTCAACACTCGCCTGAACGACAGTCTTACAAGACTGCAGATCTACATACTTAAGCACTCGATCGGTTTACTTAAACGGGGCGACCCTCAATTTTTTCGGAAATCTGCGACCCGCTGACATGGCATCCGAGTGCCTATATAAACAGAATAACCCTCTCATTTTTTCCCTATTCTAAAACTTCTAGACCTAAGCTAAAAACCTCCTAATTACATAAAAGAACATCGCTAATTTAACTGTCGGAGTGCTAATGCGGGATTTCATCCCCACACTCTTAGGTTCTTTTTGATTCAAAGATCTTCGACACAACAAGTCTCAGAGGCTTCAAGGACTATCTTCAAGATCATATTGCTGAGATCATTTTGACCTCAACATACTTCAAAAGGCTCAATTGGATATTAATAACAAGAATATAGGGCTTATATTTTGAGAAATTTCAAAAAGACCAATAGAAATATCAACATACTATATGATTGCTCTAGAAAAAGACAAACTGCATTTGACATTTTCGTAACCCAATATATACAAGGAAGTTGATGATAGTTGGAGTTGGACCCAAACCTTAATTCCCAAGAAGAAACAATAATTTGGTCAAAACAATAAATAAACATTTTACTTCTTACATTAGGAAATTTATTTTATTTTTGGTTTCTCTTATAATAGTCTACATCTACAATGCAGATCATATATATCTAAGAATTCACCAAAAAAAAAAGAACATGATAATAAAAGGTAATTATTGTTCTCTTATATGTATGTCCTAGTAAAAACCAACACCTTTTTATAATTGAACTTGAAGATTTCTTTTTGTAAGCATGCAATTAAAAATATAAAAATTATGCCACTCTCTTTTAATGAAGTTATAATTACAAGCCAAAATTTCCATTTCAATAAACATATAGCTTTATATATATCTCATCATCGTAAGTGTGCATTCATTAATAAGAAAATATATATTACTAATTATATAATTAATTAACAAGAAAAACAAATTTTTATTTTTTTTTGTCATTACAAGAGGGGAGGGGGAAGAGTGGGGTTTGAACCCCTACTCTTTGGGTGAACTTTCAAGCCTCTTACCGAAAAAAATAAATTTTTGATCTCAAAAAGAAAATCAAATTTTAAACAAAAGTCCAATGGTACTGCAAAAAAAAAAAAGTCCAATGGTATTTATCCATCATCCTTATTCTGCGTACTCTAGTGGTGTCACTTGATTAAAGAAAGTTTGGTGAAGGAAGTTTGGCATACTTCAAGTGGGAAATCTAAGTGGTGACATCGATCTATAATTATTCATATATATAACTATAGCAATATTGAAAAGTATACGTACACAAGTGCACTGTTCATTGTACTTTAATTACTCCTAGAAACTATATATATTTACTAATAGAAATGTACAATATTGAATGTCTCAATATAAAAAAATTTTCCAGGTAGATAAGAAGCCGAAATCCGGTTCTGAAGTCTTAATTTTGCACACAATTAATAGATATAGATATACCTGTAAAATATTAAGTAACTTTCCTTTTTGTCTAAAAATCTTGTGGGATATGGCGATGAATGTGTCCAAAGGTAGAGTCAAAGGGTGTGGGACTTTTGGGAAGCTGGCACTGGCAAATGGATCTCATCAAAGCTATGTTTTTATTGAATGCTCATGCATCCTTATGGTACGGATCCCATTGACAACTGGAAATATCGACAATATATCTACTCATTGATGAGAGTTATACATAACATTTACAAACCAAATCAAAATTATTTGATGACATATCTGAGATTCAGCATTAGCATCATCATGGAGAAGGATATATTTATAATATTCATGGGTTGTCAAAAGTGGTATAGACTTGGATAGGTATTTAGATTCGAGTTCTTACACAATCTGTTATTAGTAGACAATTAGCAACATCGACAATTCGGTTTTGTGAAAATGGAGTTTATAGATTTTCAAAGAAATTAACAATCTATCCCGAGTTTAGAAGCAAACCTCACCTCTAAACCTTTTTTAGATCCGTATGATCTATTTTACCGGTTAGACTATATGTTCGAGTGATCAGGTCGATATATTATAGAGATAAATAAAATTCTTCTAATAATGATGTTCTTTATTCACGAGACTTAAATTTGAAACATTACTAATTGAATCAACCAAATTGTTAATTAAGCTGAATCTTTTTACTAAAAATTTTTGTATATTTATATACAATACACTAAATGGATTACTAAATATTAATTGGTAAAGTAATAAAAGTGTCGGTACAACCGTACAATATTGCACCCGCATGTGCAATATATCAGATATAATCTCTCTTTCGGTTAACAAAATTGACGAAGATGGATCAAAATGGGAATGGAAAAAAGCTTTAAGACCACCACATGATCTTCCATGGCCCTACTTGGATTTTCTCTCGCACCTTCACTACTGCCTTAACTTTGTAGGGCACTATCCATTAATAGCTCACCTATGCCCTTTGGAGGCAGCCCTTTTTTCGTTGGAGACAAATTATGGCTAAAAAACAATGTCTACCGGTATGTAGTTAGATATTTTCAATATATGGTGAATGACACTTCCTTTCTTTTCTTTTGGACACTTGTCCTTGGCAAAATAAACAAACTAATTCCATTAACCTATGCACACAAAGGCATTCCTATGGCATGCAATTGTGAGTTGTGACGAAAGAATCATCAATATTCAAAATGAGTAGTCATTCAATATGTACGATTATTGATGACTTTTACACAAATAATATTAATGGGGCGATTCTAATTAATGTCTCTAAAACAGTTGCATGATAATGTTCAGTTCTAGAATTCTATATTTCATTATCTTCTGCCGAGGTTATTTAGGGTTTAGTTTTGACATGATATCAGAGTCGATGTTCGTTAATATTCGTTTTTTCAACCACAAAGAGAAATGAAATGAGAGCTCGGTGAAACTATTAAGCGAAAGACAAATTTCACACAATCAAAAAAATTGACTAGAATTTTTTTCCACATGACATGTCATTGTTAGTCATCCCATGTTTTGTAACAAAACTCTACTTAAATAGTGGTGGGATCAGTCTGTTGAACCAACCGTATAAGAACTTGTCATGGGAATCAAATTTCGGGTCAATTTTTATAGTCATATAGCAAAACTCTAAGCGAAATTTGAATCAAAATTTTCAAAATAAACATGGTTAGAGATTGAGATCCTAAGATTCAATTTTTTTTTTTTTTGCAATTTAAGGGAATTAGTAGTTGGTATTAATTTAGATAAAAAGTTTGTGGGATGTGCATTTCAAATGTAACAAAACAAGCGGGAGACAAAATTGAATGAAAGATTATAGGAGAGTTCTAGTACTAAAATAGTAAGCAAAGAGAAAAGAAGAAATTTTTTAGAGGAAAAGTAAAAAGTAAAAACGTTAGAAAAGCAAAAGCAACAATTTGAAACGAAGAAGAAATTAAACGGGGAACGGGGGAATTGGCCCCGCAGACTTTTTTAATAGCGCGACAACAGTCCAAATGCAACGCATAAAATTTTTCAATTTAAGCAAAAACTCGCCTGCTGTCTTCTTTCAATGTGCCGATTAATCGTAAGCAAAGTCATAATTCATGAAGAATGTTCCTGGATTCTTCTTTGATTAATTAATTAATTAAAATTTGTTTCATTAAAATGCATTGCATGCACGAATTCTTAATTTTTAATTATTTTATTTTAGATTAATTATTTAGCTCAATTCCGTTCCTCTGTCTCTGTGGTCTATATATATCTAAACTTCCTTTCTACTCATCAATCATCATTTCAAACTCCAACTCCAATTCAACAAAAATCCCAATCCTTCAATTCTTTCTCTTTCTTTCTTAAATTTTCTCAATCCCAATTTTTTTGTTTCTTCAAGTTCAATTTTTTTGTTTCGAAGTTAAAGTTAAGAGAAATACTATCAATGGCTCTGTTCAAGGAATTCGACGAAACTCTCACTAACCAAATCTTCTCCATCCTTGAAAACAGATTTCTGTTTGGCGATGATGAAAATGTTGATGTGAATGTAAATGCTAATGTGAATCAACAGAAAAATACCCATCAGAAAATTCAGCTTCAAGAGATGAAATCCGGGAAACATATTACTGGGAAAGTTAGAATCCTTTCCATTGACAGTGGAAGCTTTTCCGATGGGATTTTGGCTGCTCAATCCCTTGTTCGTCTTGAAAACTTTCTTCGTCAGAAATCTGGGAATCCAAATGCCGCCATTTCCCATTATTTCGACGTTGTTGCTGGCTCCGGAGCTGGTGGAATTCTCGCCGCATTGTTATTTACTCGCGGTAAAAATGGAGCCCCAATTTTCACTGCTCAAGAAGCACTTAATTTCCTTGTTAAGAATCGTCGGAAACTTTTTCCATCTTCCCCTGGAGGAATGTTCCGTCGGATTTTCGGTTCATCGAAGGTGGAAAAGCTGCTGAGCAAAACTTTCGGGGACCTGACGTTGAAAGATACGTTGAAGTCGGTTTTGATCCCCTGCTACGATCTCTCAACCCACGCGCCATTCTTGTTTTCCCGCGCTGATGCGTTGGAAATGGACGGTTATGATTTCAAGATGAAGGATGTTTGTCTAGCCACATCGGCTGATCCCACGGTGGTTGGCGCGGTGGAGATGAGATCGGTGGATCAGAGGACAAAGATTGTGGCCGTTGATGGCGGGGTGGCCATGAACAATCCAACGGCTGCCGCAATGACACACGTGCTGAATAATAAGCAGGAGTTCCCGTTTTGCAATGGGGTGGAGGATCTTCTAGTTTTGTCCTTGGGAAATGGAGAGTCCGATTTCGGCGGTGCCGCCGGCAATGCTACTCCCCGGCCAAGAAGCTTTCTTAGAATAGCCGGCGAAGGAGCTTCCGATATGGTAAGCATAATAATTCATTCAATTATTACGTACTAAGTTTATTAACGCTACAGTCGTGTGATCTATTCAAAGAATGCTGAGCATTTAGTTCAATGATTACGAATTCAACACATGATAATCACCAAACATTTGAGAACTTAAATTATGACATTTTCACTTTGAAATTTGAATTGAATTGAGAAGCTAATCAATTTCATGTTCAATTATGTTTATAGGTTGATCAAGCAATATCAATGGCATTTGGAGAGAGTGGGAAAAGCAACTATGTTAGAATTCAAGGAAATGGGTTCATTCCATACAAAACTACAAATGCAAATGAATTGAGTAACATTATAGAGGAGATGTTGGCACAAAGGAATGTGGAGTCAATTCTTTTCAAAGGGAAGAAAATGAGTGAGGTAACAAATTTGGAGAAAATTGAGAAGATTGGAATTGAGATAATCAAAGAGCAAGAAAGGAGGAAAACAAGCATTCTTCCAACTGTGGTGTTAAAGCAATTCCAATTGAACAATGGATCATCAACTTCACCAAGAACATCTTCAGCCACTTCCATTTCAACACAATCTTCTTCATGTTGAGCAATCAAAGTTACTATTCTTTACGTACATTATTACGTTGGACTCTTAGTTTCGATGATTAGAGATCTAAAACTACGATAACGGGTAACCTCAAATATTTTAAAAAAATGCAGCCGCTCGTGATAAATTAAAAAAAAATGTTGGTGTCACTATCAGGTCCGAGCTGAGCTGTAAACTTTCACTTTAATTTTATTAAATATTGGGTTTTTGGGGTGGTTGGGGTGTATGTATGTATAATTATTGTGTATAGTTAGACAATTTTTTCAGTAGTTTATTGGTGACTGTATACATGGAGATGGAGATGGAGTTGAGGAAAGAACAAGCGAGAAAATCGTGTCGTTTTCTTTAACTTTTTAGTATTTTTTTGGTTGTGTAATGGTGGTTGGTCTTGGACAAAAATCGACTGCTGTATATTTATGAGTATTATATATAATTCGAGACAAAATCAATGAAATGAATCAATTGATTAACTATTTTATTCTATAATATAATCTCTTTGCTTTTGTTTTTGGTATTATTATTTTTTTTAATGATTTGCAGGCTTCCACGTAGTTGTCACATTTTGAAGCACTACTACTATGGTCTATGAAGATGTACTTTGCACGTTCTTACTTTAAAATTATAAAATCTTCAAACCCATTTCTCCATGGATATTGCTTTATCCACACTGGAAATAATAATAGTTTAACAATTTATGTCAAATGAGTTTTAGATCAGCTTGTACATATGGAGGAAACCGTTGCCGAGTCTCATTGCTAAGGTTGAAGATTAAACAAATATAGTTTAACAATTTATTTAATGAATGTAAGTTTTTTTTGGTCGAAAAATAAATGTAAGTTGATAAATGAAAATTAATACATGTTTAATGTGCAGAATGAGTTAAGATCTTACATATGAACCAAACAAAATTTTGTAAAAGACTTGGACTCTATAAGAAAAATCATAATCCTTTATATGGTTGATGAATTTTTCCCAAATTTGAACTACATTTGAAACCGAAATGCCTTGCCTCCAAACAAAAGTGTCTGAATGGATGTTGATTTCTGTTCTCGATTTCATGTCCATGTTGTTTTCGGCCTGAGTTTAGGGTAATGTACCAATCAGTCTCCATAATATTCGTGTTCTTTTAGTCGTGGATTACCTGTATTAGTCTTGGCTGTGCCCCCGAACTCTTCCAGGAGGCGTTCGATAGCCTTCCTTGATGTAACCTTATCAATCTCAAAGGCCCTCATATATTCTTCAGCTAGTCCTGCATCAGCATGACCACAAAGGAAAACATATACATGTTCGTTAAGTATACAGCGTAAAAAACTTAATGGCTTCTTTAATTATGCGCTCTACCATAAGAACAATATTATCTCATGATTCCCTCCTATCCATAGCAGAACTTAATGGCTTCCTGAATCATACATGATCTACTGATACAACAGTATTTGTGCTATGATACAACTAAGTACCCTTGTTCCACAAATTTTGCGGTATTTGGTTTGATCATGATTGCCACTTCTCTTAATTCTCTCAAGAAGTCAAGCAGTAAAAGCGGGGGGAATGGGATAAATGACTTCATTATCCACCATTTTACTCAAAGAAGATAAGCTGATACTCTGATATATAACTCATATAAATCACCTTAGATAGGTCAATGTGAAACCTATTAGACTTTCAAACACACTATTCAAGGTGCCCTCTATCATTCCATAATTTTTTTTCACTCCCTTCCCAAGATTGGAAATAGAGCCACTTGGAAGTTCAAACTCTAAATTTTGGGATGTCTGCACTAGGACATGCACGAGGAGCTTTGAGTGATCGCTATATACTCATTTAATTCCTCTAATTCTTTTCACATAAGGAGCCGGCCAAAAGTTTCAAGAACAGTTTTGAGTTCAGGGAATCACTCATGTGCAAGGCCTCAGATTCATAAAAGCCCCATTAATCTACTTTGTCAAGGAGCTTTGGTCAAATTTTTTACCATGGTCAAGGGAAGATAAAAATACATGCATGAAAGAGCACATTAGTCCTATTATAGCTATTTCTATCACAGTATCACTATACTTGACCATTGGTACCATCACTCCATCGTTTAGATCAACAATCAACCAAATTCACTTGTTAACCTAGGCATCTAGTCTGTGTGAGAGGTTATGTGTATCTTCTTAAACCAATGAAGCAAAGATATTTCGATTCTTTTTTGTGCAAGTAGATTTCTGCTCCACAAATTAAAGACTTTTAGGGAGATAGAGATAAGAATCACACCGACAGAGAATTCATTTCACTTTGACATTAAAAAAAAAAAAGTGAAATTCTTTTTAAGTGAGTCATTGTGCTAGTATTGCTGTGAAAACTAATAGTAATTCATTTGAATAGAGTATGTTCTGCAGCATAACTGACCTGGTTGATTAAGAACTTTGAGAGGCAATTGTGAAGCATTTGAGTTGAAGAAGATAAGTAAATTCTTCATGAGCTCCACAGATTCAGTTGAGACTAGTATCTCTCTCTAAATAACCAGACATAAGCTATAGTAAGCAAACAATAGTAGGCGTGAAGAGTTAAAAATGAAGAGTTGCATGTATAATCTTTCAGATCAAGAAATAAAGGAAACAAAAGTAGGCATGTAAACGTTGGTAACTAGTTGCTTGTTATTGTCATCATAAATATGATTTCCCTATGCAAATACGATTTCATATCCTCCTCTACTCTGAAAGAACTGCAACTGTCAAAATCAAGGCTGAATTTGAACCTAAAATGAAAAAGGTGATGCATGAACACAGTTGGCAATAAGGAGTTAAAACCGCTCCTGTGTCCAACCTACAGTGACACTAACTGACCTGATGTAAATACTACATGGCCAATCTTTCTATCTCAATTTACAATCTAATTAATCATTATTTATATGAATATCTGCAGAACTCAAACTGCTCCAGTAGATCATAACATACACAGAAACATCACTATATATCAGATCATAACTATAGGTAAATTTTCTAATCTAAAGTCGTACAGTGACAGCTAGCCTATACAATATTTGTCAAGAAAAAAAAACTCAATTTAGCAAAAATTCAAACCTTGAAATTCTTGTGTTGATCATAGTATCCGGAAACAATCATGAGCAGACGGAGTTTCTCCATTTCTGATATTTCATGGCAAGAAATTCAAAACATTGTATTAGAGATCTTTTCCGGGCTAAAAACAATGAGGAGAAAGTATAGATGCTTAAATACTTCTGTGAAAGAGATCTGAGATAAAATTAACAATGATGGGATGCTCAAGGGTTAAGTTAAGAGCATGTTAGTTAACCTAAAATCCTTGAATTAATGACCTGAAGTACCAAAGACGTAAGAATCAAGCAGCAAATATTGTATCACATATGATGCATCTTGTAATGCATATGTATTAAATAGAATTTGTAAATTATTACAGTCTTCACATTGAATACCCACGCTGAAAAAGTTTTATTTCCCGAGATGAGGTATCACCACGTGCAAGAAGCTGCTCCAATGAAATGCCAATATAACTCATCCCAACATGTGAAACCGTTAACCTTGAACCACCATTGTCTTGCTTGCCTAGTATAGGTAACTCCAGATTAGTATGGAATTCAATTGAATGGCTCATACAGGACAAAGCTCCAAGTATTTCCAAGTAAAATATTCTTTATAAACATTATGTATAACAAATGCCAAAAAAAAAAAATTATGTATAACAAGGAAAAGCCAATCATCAGATAGAGCTAAATTGATGCATGTAACTCCCTATGAACTGCAGAACAGGATATAAAAGCATCATGTGAATGGTTGGGGGCATTTAGTAATGATGCATCAACTGTGAATATTTGAGGTCTGTAAGGAAACTCTATGGAAACATTTAATTCAAGGGCAAGTGCATACCTACTCTTGTCCATTTCTTGAAATCTTTTCTCAAAATATCAGCTACTCTCAGCTCAGAAACATCATAGAGTTTATATCGCACTGCAAATCATGAAGTATAGATGCAAAAATTAGCCTAGAAGAGTAAAGACAATAAAAACTGAAGTAGGGAGAGATGATACATATTTCTTTTTCAGAGAAAGAAAGAGAGAAGAACTTACAAATCTGGTACAGGCCATTGCATCCAAAACGACCAGCACCATTGATCAACAGTGTAGCCATGTATTTATCTTTGGATGTACATTGAGGGTTTGATAGATTTCCAGTGTCTATCAAGATACCAGCTAACTGCACAGATAATTGAAAGGTAATGTAATTGAATTTTCAGCTACTCATTATTTGCTGCACTGCCTGTGTTTGGTAACACTTTCATATTTAGCTCTTGAAGGTATTTCCTTGACAGGCTTCAATAACTTTTGCAACTTTCCTTTCTTAGGGAGCAAAAGATATAAAGATCATTGGACTTTGGACACAAAAGAAAACAGCATTTTTGGAGTATGAAAAAGTAAAGACTTTATTTTCATGGATAAGGCAGTACGTGCTTGTACACTTGTATGGAAAAATCACAGTTAAATTGGTGTTATGTTTTAAATATATGCTCATTTTGTGAAATAAGTATGATTTTGCTTTTCATTATTTTCTTTTATTCTATGGCAACTTTCAGGGAGTAAAAAGGAAGGAAGGGAAAAAAAGAGTATATAGCAAAATAAATAAGGCCTTATATCCAATAACATCTATGCTAGTATCACCAGCGGTGTCTGAACTGAACATATCAGCACCACTTTTGTAAATACATCACATCCCTATAATTTAAACACTGCTGCACTCCTCATCACTATTGCAACTGAGGAACACAATTATCAAGATAATCACTTCACTCCAGCACTAGAATGCAATTATCATGGAAATAAACACTGCAAAAATGTATTATCAATCATCTTCTTTCAACCTCTTATACAAAATTTCAACTAGAAGTTTAATTATTACTATTGTTAATTATTATTTATTATTTAGACTTAAGCTCTTATAGTGATCAAATATGTTAATTGCATTTCAGCTCAATAACCTCAATATTTTTTTCAGTTCTAACTTCTAACAATTTAGTCTTAAATTCATTACTATCTAAGTTCAAGTTTTAGTTTTATCAAAAAGTAACTTAGAAATAAAATAATTTCTGCCAAAAAATGTTAACCACAAATAATAGGCAACTTTTAATTCAGTTGCTTGTGAAGAGCAAGTGCTATTTATCTGTACTGCTTCTGTAATAAGTATACCACTAGTAAATTATTTGATACATATATAGGAGAGATTAGTTCATAGAAAATAGAAAACTGAAAAGAGGAAAAAGAAGCGAAAATTTGAAAATTCATGAGTAATAGCAATAAGTACCAAAAGTCGGCTGAATCCTTGTCCTGCCAAAATCTCAGGTGAGGTCATTGAAAGCTTTTCAGCAATAACTGTACAAGACGAGCAACCCTGCATATATGCATGCATACAACAACAAGATAAGAGTAATAATTGATGCAGCAACATCACTCTCTCAATTGTTCCACATTCTTTTTCTTTTCTGATTCTGGTTCCTTTTTGCATTTACTTTCCTTTTTTTTTGTTTTCTAATTCATGTTTATATCATTTTCTCAACCCAGATAAGACTCCAGGACTTAATGGTCCAACAAACATTCCATCCTAATCAAACTAGCCATTTAATAACAAGAAAAGATTTTTCTATGATAAATTTTAGCAATAGCTTGCTAGTGTAATCAAAGCACATCCCCTGAACAGGGAAGAAGCCTCACAACATGAATTCAAACTTCAAGAACATGGGTGTTATAGATCAAGAAAATGAAAGAGCATCAATACTTATTCCCAGAAAGTGATCCTGACAAAATTAGAAGAAACGAATAATTACTTGAATAAAATAAAACATGTTAATTCTCATCTCATACCTGTCCCACAGTAACTTTCTCAACCCAAGGGTACACACGTTCACCCTATGGATAAAAGTGAAAACCCTGTTTAACATCTTTTTCGTATTCACAAAATAGAAAGCATCAAAACTTAGCCAAACTGAGTTGTCTATGTACCTTTCCACAATTAAAGATTTCAATTACTGATTCTTTTAGCGCCTGTACAAGGAAGCTAAACACATCATTTCTAAAGGCCAACAGATAAAAGTCAGATTTTGGAAGAAATGTTACCTCTAGTTTAGTTGGGAGTTTGGCACCATTTAATAGAACTAGCTTAAGACTTCCAAACAAGTCATAATACGACAGATCAATCTGCACAGCATTTACCATGAAGAGAAAAAAGTCGCTTAAACATGACAATTAAACTTTAATCAGAATTTGAAATTTTTACAAATCTAGGATAGCTAAGTTAAACTCCAAGTATGTGTGA
Organism: Corchorus olitorius; assembly: GCA_001974825.2. Classification (NCBI taxonomy): domain Eukaryota; kingdom Viridiplantae; phylum Streptophyta; class Magnoliopsida; order Malvales; family Malvaceae; genus Corchorus; species Corchorus olitorius. Next base: position 24,233 of record AWUE01018078.1, read on the forward strand.
ATTGATCTGGAAATGAAAGAATAGAACCATATTTTCATTGAACCTGTGTATTTTATAGCTGTTAGCACTTAAGCATGGTTTTATGTACTCTTTTTTTGGGCCAGACATAGGAATTACATAACCATACATGAGATGTGATCTTTCATCAGACATCAAACAGATCAGATGTTAAAAGTTGATTATGTTTATTTTAATAATGTTTCTTAAAATCCCTCAAATTGCAGACTTAAGAAAAGTAAATCTTACTAATTTCAATTCAAAACAGATCAATGTTAATCTAGGAGTTTCACTAGTCTAATTGAACATACCTCATCAATAAAGATTAAGGATGACTGATCAATTTGACAAGAATCCAACAACCACTTTAGTTCAGCATGTGAATTCAGTTCTGTCCTTCTCATGTTGATGACAGGCACAGTGCAGAATTGGTGACTTTCAAGCATTTCATTCAAGTAGAAGGCATACATTATTGTCGAAGCAACAGATCCGATTTCTGAAAATTGAAATTATGAAATTAGAACATCAAACTCATTTCAGACCATTGTCAACTTGGTTTACTATCATATTTAGAATCCAAGCATCATTATGATAATGCTACTCTGATCTTTCAAATTTCTTTATTTGGCAAGTGAAATTTCTAAATTCTCTGAAGATAAATAAAGTATTGAATGGGAAAAGAAATGAAGTGGTTTCTAGTTAATTAAAGTATGGATGCTTTACATGTTTAACACATTTATAGGGTAAAGATTGAAGCAATAATAGAGGTTGAATAATCTTTAAGAAATTGGCACTAATCATGAAGCTTTGCTTGGAAATAGGCACAAAGATAAATCAACTTGTAAATTAAGTTGGTGTTTATATGTGAAAGGAACTTCATGATTTACATGGCAAGCAGCAGAAGAATAGGATTCTGGCAGTAACTTTTCTTCCCATTCCAAAGATTTTGAATTTCTTGACACAAAATATATTATTCCACATGAATTTGACAAATAATGATAACAATTTATTAATTAAATCATGAAAGAAACTTGGGACCTAACAACATCATCAAAAAACAGAAACCATTGTAAATGCAGTCATAAGAAAGAATCAGGGAGGCCTAACTTTAAATTAGATGATCATCTACACATTTCACAACTCAAAGAAGAAATAAAACTACTTCAAACAGAGTCTTTGTTAGAAGCAAACGGAATGGAAAAAGTAACAGGCATAGAACAAATAAATGAGAGCATTTGTTTAACTATTGTACTAAGGGCAGACAACAGAGAATTACCAGGGACATCTTGCCCAATAACAGTATGAAGGAATCTTCCCGGAACACCAGCATCAACCTCTTCCCTTCTTGACTTCAGAAATAAATTGAGGCTGTTAATGCTTTCACAGGATTCAACAATTTCCATTCGTGGTGAGTGTCCATTATAAAATGAAGCTGCGGACTGAGGAAGTGGAATTTTTGACAAGCTTGTTTTCACCTTGTTAACCCTATATGATTTATCAATTGCAGGTCTCATCAGAGGAGGTAAAGAAGGGTAAGAATCAACCATTTCAGATGATGCTTGGCCAAATGGTTGAAGAATAACATCTGAGACTGAATCATCTAAGTCTACTTCCATGGACTTTTGAGAGATATCCAAATCAATGATCTTGCGTCTTAAGTTGCCAATATCTGATGCAGACCGAGAAATCTCCTTGTTATCAGAAATTCCTCCCAAGTCAAAGTTAGAAGATTCGTCTGTTACAGCTCCATCTTGAAATAAAATGCCATTGAAGTAAGGATTTTCTCGGGTACGGTTATGTGATTCCTGTGAGCCAAAGAAAAACCATTAGAATTTTCAAAATGGAAGAAATGCACACAGGTAAAGGAAACAGCAGCAAAGGAGATGTCAAAATCTTTAATGTAATGTCACCGCCAATGGAGGTATGAGAGTCATTCAAATTTGATTGTAGCCTTAAAAACAAAATGAAAAAATAGAAATGTTGAATCTGATGAACAAAAACTAATACAAAAGACATGAAACCTCATGATATCTATAGATATGAAACCTCATTCAGAGTTCCACCTTAGACAAAAGACATATAGCCCAAAATCAAAACTATAGTCTCTAAAAGTTATCAGATGATAATACGCCCCTCTCTCCCTTTTTTTCCATGATAAGATTAGTTTTTACTTCACTCTGTAATCTATTATGGATTCCCACCATAGCCTGCTTGTCATAAGTCATCATTTACATTATAATCTCAGAATAACAACTTCAGTAAGTCTACTGTCATTGCCCGAGCAATAGCACAATCCTCTATGCACCGGTTGAGGTTGACTAATTTACTTAAGCAATGTTATTTGGAGTCTATATCAACTGTGTAACTCTTCTTTCAACCTATGAAAATTCTACGAATGACAATTTAGAGTCAACATATGTAGTTCCAGTTTAGTATCTTGACATGGAGATTATCTCAGACAAAATCAAATTTGCTCAATCTCTAAAGTCTAAACTTTAATCCTTTAACTAAAAGTTGCAAAGTCATACATAATGTAATTGACTCAAATTAAAGAAATAAGCAAAATGCTGACACCAATAGAAAATTATGAAATTTGTTTTAACAATATTTAATTTCTCTGCATACTTAAAAAGAAAAGTTAGTGTAGAAAAATGCCAAAAAAAAAAAACCCAAAATCAAAAACCAAGTGTGGGTGATGGGTGAGAGGAAAGCAGAGAAGACAAACCTGAGAAAGTGAGTTGCGAGAGCTCATGGTGGTGAAGAAGAGAAAGCGTGGAGAAGAAAAGGAAGGGGAAGGAGTTTTGAGGAAGAAGCAAAAGGACGGCAGATTCGTGGGGAGAAAAGGACTGGGAAGGCGACATTTTCACCTTCTTTGTGAACCCCGCCGCCATTACATCATCATTGTCTTAAAAACCATCGCTGCTGCTTGCTGTCTTTGTTTTTCTCTACAGAAAGATTGTTGTTGTTGTAGAGAGAGAGGGATAGGTCCTTTCCTTTTATTTATTTCTTCCAAGTGCCGACCCTCTTTGTTGAATTGAACTTGAAAGAAAATTGAAAAGAAAGTATAAGAGAAGTTGTTGAAGAGAGAATTTTGGAGGTGAAGACTTAAACCGTTATGGCTTGTAACGTTGTGAGAAGAGAAGTTGTCTGCTAAAATTTGTGCATTATTTCCAAAAATTCAATGTTCATATAAAAATTGCTTTGGAAACAATGGAATTACGATGTCACCCGTGTGCTGTTAGATCAACGGCTTATTGGAAGAACAGGTCCCTTCCCTATATATTATATATGAAAAGTGTCAAATAAGCCATTAACTTTAATTTTGGCAATCAAGTTCCTGAACTTCTATTTTTGACCAAATAAGCCCTTATATGGACCAAACACTAACGAAGCCGTTAAAATGTCAGCGGCAGCATACCACGTGGCCAGGAAAAGCCACGTAGCCGAATTATAGGGAAATAACATGTGGCATCTCTTGGTTAGGTGGCATGCTATCGTGAACATTTTAACGGTTCCGTTAGTGTTTCGTCCAAATAAGGGCTTATTTGACCAAAATTAGGAGTTCATGGGTTTGATTGGTCAAAATTAAAGTTTAAGGTCTTATTTGACACTTTTCATATAATTCAGGGACCTATTTTTGCAATAAGTCTTAGATCAACTCGAGATCTATGGTAATTGAACCTTCAGTTTTCGGATTCAACTTTTAAAAAAATTATTAGAGATAACGATTAACATCGTAATATGTAAGTAACCGTTACAATCCTTTAAGAAAGGCTTACATTTTTTTTTGTCTCCCATCCGGTATTCAGAGCTTTGCTCTGACTAATCTGGATTCGACCCGCGTCGTGCATCTGGGTTTGGTGGGTGAGTCTACCAACGAGGGTGACTGCGTACGCAAGGTCTCGAATCTGAGACCTACTTAAGATAGAACAAGCCACTTACCACTCGATCCAATTCTGTGTTGGCGTACATTGTAATCTATAGGTGACCGTTATAATTGTTTGGAAGTTTCTGCGATTTAGACCGTTTAAAAATGGCTTACACGTTTGGAAGTTTTTGCGATTTAGATCGTTTAAGAACAACTTACATTGTAATTTACAGGTAACCGTTATAATTGTTTGGAAGTATATGCGATTTAGACCGTTTAAGAACAGCTTACATGGTAACTGTTATAATCGTTTGGAAGTCTTGCAATTTTAATAGTTTAAGAACAGCTTACATCGTAATCTGCATGTAACCGTTATAATTGTTTGGAAGTCTCTGTGATTTAAATCCTTTAAAAACGGTTTACATCGTAATCTGCAATTAACCGTTATAATTATTTGGAAGTTTCTGCAATTTAGATCATTTAAGAATGGCTTACATCGTAACCCGCAAGTAACCGTTATAATTGTTTGGAAGTTTCTGCAATTTAGACTGCAAGTAACCGTTATAATTGTTTAGAAGTCTCTACTTAGATAATTTAAGAACAACTTACATCATAATCTGCAGGTAACCGTTATAATTGTTTAGAAGTCTCTACGATTTAGATCATTTAAGAACGATTTACATCGTAATCTGCAGGTAACCGTTATAATTGTTTAGAAGTCTCTACAATTTAGATCATTTAAGAACGATTTACATCGTAATCTGCAGGTAACCGTTATAATTGTTTAGAACTCTCTATGATTTAGATCATTTAAGAACGATTTACATGGTAATCTGCAGGTAACCGTTATGATTGTTTAGAAGTCTCTACGATTTAGATCGTTTAATAAGAACAACTTACATCGTAATATGCAAGTAACCGATATAATTGTTTGGAAGTTTCTGAGATTTAGATTGTTTAAGAACGACTTACATCATAATATGCAAGTAACCGTTATAATTGTTTGGAAGTTTTTGTGATTTAGATCGTTTAAGAACGACTTACATCGTAATCTACAAGTAACAGTTATAATTGTTTGGAAGTTTCCGAGATTTAGATCATTGCTTACATGTAATCTGCGAGTAACCTTAATTTAATTAGGCTTAAAGCCGTAATTCTAAAGTAAAGGTTTTTTCTTTCTTTCTTTTTTCACATTAAATTTAACAAAGATCTAAACGTAATAATTAATCCAATTAGTATTTTTATAATTTTTTTTCTTTTCAATTAATGACTAGGTTAGCATTTAATTTAGAAATCACATATTGTTAAAGTTTTTACTATGAAAGGATTGCTAAATTTACAGCTTATAAGGGTTGTGGTATATAAGTTTCATGAAGCTGCTTGCAAATGCAAACTTTTTTTTTGGTTAAACAAATGCAAACTTCAATAGGTTTATATCAATCTCTCAAAAGTGATTAACCATGTTTAAGTTAGACTTAGTCTAATAGAGATTATTCATTTAGCTTTGCCACATGAGACAAAGCTTCACTCATTTGGTGTACAAATAAAGATTCAAATTGGACATAGTTGATGCAAAGATTTTCTCAGTATAAATTACCTTTCAAAAAAAAAAAAGATTTTCTTAGTATATAGTATTAATATTATAATTAATTAATTTAACATGAATGATTTGTATACTTCTAACAAATTTACTTCTTAGTTTAATTTCGTTTGATCATCCTTGTTATATAAGAATCTTGGTTTCTTCAAAAAAATGTAAGAATCTTGGTAACGTTGAGTTGGTAGAGTTGAAATCTTTGTTAAAAATTTATTGATCTTTTATTTATTGTCTATGTAATAAGGGATTTGTTTTGAGAGTAAAATAAAATTTAACCTCGACATATTTGCATTTGATGATTGAGTAATTAGGGAAATAACATGTGGCATCTCTGGTTAGGTGGCATGTTGTCGTGAACATTTTAACGGTTCAGTGTTTTGTCCAAATAAGGGCTTATTTGACCAAAATTAGGAGTTTATGAGCTTGATTGGTCAAAATTAAAGTTTAAGATCTTATTTGACACTTTTCATATAATTTAGGGACCTATTTTTGTAATAAGTCTTAGATCAACTCGAGGTCTATGGTAATTGAACCTTCAGTTATCGGGTTCAACTTCTAAAAAAATTATTAGAGATCATAACGGTTAACATCGTAATCTATAAGTAACCGTTACAATCCTTTAAGAAAGGCTTACATTTTTTTTGTCGGTATTCAGAGCTTTACTCTGACTAATCTGGATTCGACCCGCGTCGTGCATCTGGGTTTGGTGGGTAAGTTTACCAACAAGGGCGACTGCGAACGCAAGGTCTCGAATCTGAGACCTGCTTAAAATAGAACAAACCACTTACCACTCGATCCAATCCCGCGTTGGCGTACATTGTAATCTATAGGTAACCGTTATAATTGTTTGGAAGTTTTTGCGACCGTTTAAAAATGGCTTACACGTTTGGAAGTTTTTGCGATTTAGATTGTTTAAGAACAACTTACATTGTAATCTGCAGGTAACCGTTATAATTGTTTGGAAGTATATGCGATTTAAACCGTTTAAGAACAGCTTACATGGTAACCGTTATAATCGTTTGGAAGTCTTGCGATTTTAATAGTTTAAGAACAGCTTACATCGTAATCCGCATGTAACCGTTATAATTGTTTGGAAGTCTCTGCAATTTAGATCCTTTAAAAACGGTTTACATCGTAATCCGCAATTAACCGTTATAATTATTTGGAAGTTTCTGCAATTTAGATCATTTAAGAATGGCTTACATCGTAACCCGCAAGTAACCGTTATAATTGTTTGGCAGTTTCTGCAATTTAGACTGCAAGTAACCGTTATAATTGTTTAGAAGTCTCTACGACTTAGATAATTTAAGAACAAATTACATCATAATTTGCAGGTAACCGTTATAATTGTTTAGAAGTCTCTACGATTTAGATCATTTAAGAACGATTTACATCGTAATCTGCAGGTAACCGTTATAATTGTTTAGAAGTCTCTACGATTTAGATCATTTAAGAACGATTTACATCGTAATCTGCAGGTAACCGTTATAATTGTTTAGAAGTCTCTACGATTTAGATCGTTTAATAAGAACAACTTACATCGTAATATGCAAGTAACCGGTATAATTGTTTGGTTGTTTATGAGATTTAGATTGTTTAAGAACGACTTAATCGTAATATGCAAGTAACCGTTATAATTGTTTGGAAGTTTTTGAGATTTAGATCGTTTAAGAACGACTTACATCGTAATCTACAAGTAATCGTTATAATTGTTTGGAAATTTCCGAGATTTAGATCATTGCTTACATGTAATCTGCGAGTAACCTTAATTTAATTAGGCTTAAAGCCGTAATCTAAAGTAAAGGTTTTTTCTTTCTTTCTTTTTTGACATTAAATTTAACAAAGATCTAAATGTAATAATTAATCCAATTAGTATTTTTATAATTTTTTTTCTTTTCAATTAATGACTAGGTTAGCATTTAATTTAGAAATCACATATTGTTAAAGTTTTAACTATGAAAGGATTGCTAAATTTACAGCTTATAAGGGTTGTGGTATATAAGTTTCATGAAGCTACTTGCAAATGCAAACTTTTTTTTTTTGGTTAAAGAAATGCAAACTTCAATAGGTTTATATCAATCTCTCAAAAGTGATTAGCCATGTTTAAGCTAGACTTAGTCTAATAGAGATTATTCATTTAGCTTTGCCACATGAGACAAAGCTTCACTCATTTGGTGTACAAATAAAGATTCAAATTGGACAGAGTTGATGCAAAGATTTTCTTAGTATATAGTATTAATATTATAATTAATTAATTTAACATGAATGATTTGTATACTTCTAACAAATTCACTTCTTAGTTTAATTTCGTTTGATCATCCTTGTTATAAATTATATAAGAATCTTGGTTTCTTCAAAAAAAATATAAGAATCTTGGTTAAAACGTTGAGTTGGTAGAGTTGAAATCTTTGTTAAAAATTTATTGATCTTTTAATTATTGTCTATGTAATAAGGGATTTGTTTTGAAAGTAAAATAGAATTTAACCTCGACATATTTGCATTTGATGATGATTGAGTAATTAGATTAGTTGAAAATGTATCTTAAAATACAAGCCCTTAAAAAATCGTTCTTGAAAAAAAAAATCGAATTGCAATTTGCAAATGCAAGTCGTTTTACTTTTCCATTGATTCAAAATTATCGATCATACATAGACAGTCAAGAAAAGTTAAAACATAATTTCAAGAGAAAAAAGGGAGAACAAAGACTCTACCAAAGATAAAAAACAAGAGTCCTAATTGAACTTGATTAGCTAATTAACCAGTCAACTCAGAACGACACACTGGGCATTGGGTTTTCTTGGCAATCCAAGGAATAATGCAAACATGGTGGAAAAGATGGGAGCAACGCATGACTACGGCTTCCGTCCCAACCATGAAATCTTCCAAGCAGATTGGGCAACCAACATTTGCCTTTTCAATCACAACTTTGTTCGTCAGATCAACCATGGCTACCTTTTCCGATGACGAAGATTCATCATCGTCGTCGTCGTCATCACCATCTTCTTCTTCGTCTTCGTCTTCCTCTTCCAGAATTCCATCGACAATGGCATCGATTTGCACTCCTATCTTCAAAACCTTCCGATTCATGTAACATTTATCGGTTGCCATGTTGTGAGCGCAACCCAAAATTTTTTCCACCATGAAATCTTGAACCGGAATACCCATTGAAAGAAGAATCCCTCTTACGCTGTCTCTGCCGTTGTTTTCGTCCAACAATTGATCAACCCTAACTTGCTCCATCTTATCAAGAACAACACTTTCAGGATGAACGAAAAAGGGTTGTTCATCATTATCTTCTTCTTCCGAAGATAAAGTTAACCTTGCCGTAATGGCGATCTGAAACACAGGGTTTGGCACCGACTCATCGTCTTCGGCTTGGAAACCCATAGCCCAAACATGGCAAGAAGCTTCGTAGTCTGACATGTTTCGAGAGTATCTGAGAGAGTAAAAGAAAAAGAAAAGAAAATGGGTTAAAAGTCGAAGGAGGGTTGGGGGGAGAATTTATAGACTGAAGAGTGTTAACATTGTAAAAATAAATAATTTTTTGGTGAAAAAAAATAATTTTATTAAAATCTAAAACCCTTAATCTATAATTTACGTTTGGAAATAATTTGAGTTTTGATTTTTTTTTTTGGATTTATCTATACTATATATAAAATAAAACTATATATAAAACTACCAGTTTTGTAAAATTTTTGAATTGTTCATTATATCCTATTTTTTAAACATATTTCCTTAAATGTCATTATTTAATTATTGTAGTTTTATTCTACTAAAAACTCTATTTTTATTCAATTAAATCTAATATCTTTATATTTATTTTTTTTACAACAATATCTTTATAATTACTTTATTTTTACCATTTTACTATTTTTCAATAAAATTTGGATATATTAAATTTTTTTAATATACAGCTTTATTCTATTAAAAACTCTATTTTCATTTAATTAAATTAATATTTTATAATTATTTTATTTTTACCATTTTAATTTCAAAAATTATTGTGATTGATATTTTTAATGTATTATGATTAAAATTTATTATTTCCTAACGTGTAATTATTTTATTTGACTAATAATTAATTTTTTGCTTGATATTTAAATTTGTTGTTTTACTTTGTTAATATTTTTCTTTTATGTGTGATAATTTTTTTTTGATACTTTGATAGTAAAACCCAATGTATATACAAATGGGCTGGTTGGGTCGGTTAATTTTCCGTTTCGGGTTGGTTGGGTTCGGATCGCTCAAATGTCAGGTCTTTTAGGTTTGGGTCAATTTTGGTTCATGTCTTTTTCGGTTTCGGATCATATGGTTTCGATAATTTCGGATTTGAGCCTCCGATTTTCAGGTTCAGGTCTTTTCGAATTCCAGTAATTTCAGATTAATCTCATGGGTTGATCGGGTTCGGGTCATTAAGGATTTGGGTCAGGTTATTTCGGTTTTGGATTAAGCATTTTTTGGTCGAATCGAGTTGTTGGGTTTGGTTTTAGGCAGTCGAGTCGAATAACCGCACTCGGGTGAAATTTTGCCAGCTCTAATAATAGGCTTCTTTTGGACAAAATTAGTAGTATGCTTTTTTTTTTGCTAAAAAAATTAGTATTATACTTAAGATTTTAATCTTAATTCAATTTAAAACAGATTGGGTCACGTGCAACACCACGTGAAATTGAGGACTAGTAGATTCAAATATATATTATACTTTTTTAAACAATAATTTGAATTGAATTAGAATCCAATATATATATATATATAAAAGTTAAACTTTATTCGAGCCGGATTGTCCCACTTTGGGGGTAAAACTCAGAAGGAGGATTTGAATCCAATATAAATCAGAAAATCCTATTAACTCTTAGAAAACTATGAAAGAGGATTTCCGTGGAATTTACGGCTTACAAAAGATTTTTATCGATCAAACATGTTTATTCATTTATGAACATTACATTTACAAAACTCTAATACTATGTCTGGATTCAAATCATTAAAGGAAAGGAAAGGAAATGGAATGAAAGGGAAGGGAAGTTTTTTAAAGGAAAAGAAAGGATATAGGTTTCCTTCTTTGCATTGTTAAAAATTAGGAAGGGAGAGGAAAGGAAAGAAATCACCATACCAATTGTTTGGTTAAACAATGGAAAGGAATGGAAATGATTTAACATATCATAAATTACCGATAGTAACCCTTGTTATTAATTGAAAAACCCCAAGCTCGTCATTGCTTAGTAGTAAAAAATAAAAGAAAAATCTTCTCCACTATAAATCATACCGGGGATGAGAGATTAGAGAGGTGGTGGGTGGGAAGAAATTTAGATGTTTAAAATCAAGTAGAAGACTAAGCATGTATAGTTGATTTTTTTCATATCTGTTAAAAACTACAGGGTTATTTTAGATATTTAATAAATAAAAAATTAAAATGAGTTTTCTTTCCCCTCAAAACCCCCCAATTTGAAGGAAAGTAAAATGAGATATTAGAGGGGTAACGGAGGGATTCTAGCATTCTTCTCTTTCCATTCTAAAACTAAAAAATCTAATTTAAACAAGGGGAGGGATGCCTTTTCCTCCCATTTCCTTTCCTTTCCCTCCCCCCACCCCAATCCAAACATAGTGTAAACGAGAATTTCATAAGAATTTACGGCTTACAGAAGATTTTTATTGGTCCAACATATATTATTCATTTATATGAGCATTAATTGAATTGAAGATTTTTATTGGTCCAACATGTTTTATTCATTTATGAACATTGCTAAGGAAAACTTTGAAGGAGAAATTCACCGAAATTTACGGCTTACACAAGATTTTTATTGGTCCAACATGTATTATTCATTTATATGATTATTAATTGAATTGGGTTCAAGTCTCATATAAATAAGAGAATCCTGTTCTTTAAAAAACTTTAATTTCACTGAAATTTACGGCTCACAAAATATATTTATTGTTCTAACAAATATTATTCTTTTATGAACATTGCTCTTAGAAAACTCTGAAGAAGGATTTTACCGGAATTTATGGTTTAGAAAAGATTTTAATTGGTCCAACATATTTTATTCATTTATGAACATTGCTCTTAGAAGACTCTGAAAGAGGATTTCACAGGAATTTTCGGCTTACAGAAAATTTTTATTGGTCCAACATGTATTCTTCATTTATGAACATTCATTGATTGAATATTTTTACTGGTCCAACATGTTTTATTCATTTATGAACATTGCTCTTAGAAAACTTTAAGGGGGCGTTTGGTTAGGATCACCACTCATTTGAGGGGTGACCCTAGATTACTGGTGATCTAAGATCACCTGGGGTTAGGGTGGTAATCCAGATCACCCCCAAAGGGTGATCAGGGGGTAATCCAGATTACCACATCCAAAAAAAAAGTGCAACATCTGCAAACCATATGGGGGATCAGAGATTACCACCTAAAATCACCACGGGTATCTGTAAACCAAACGAGGTGATCTGAGATTACCACCCAAGATCACCAGAGGTGATCAAAGATCACCCCTAACCAAACGCCCCCTAAAGGAGGATTTCACCGGAATTTACGGCTTACAAAATATTTTTATTGGTCCAACATGTATTATTCAGTTTTGAACATTGCACTTACAAAACTCTGAAGAAGGATTTCACCCAAATTTTTGGCTTACGAAATATTTTTATTGGTCCAACATGTATTATTCATTTATGAACATTGCTCTTAGAAAACTCCGAATGAGGATTTTACCGGAATTTAGGGCTTACACAAGATTTTTATTGGTCAAACATGTATTATTCATTCATGAACATTAATTGAATTGAAATCGAGTCCCATATAAATAAGAGAATCCTTACTCTTAAAAAACTTTAATCTTACTGAAAATATACGGTTTACAAAATAATTTTATTGGTCCAACATGTATAATTTATTTATGAACACTGCTCTTAGAAAACTTTAAAGGAGGATTTCCCCAGAATTTACGATTTAGAAAGGATTTTTATTGGTCCAACATGTATTATTCAGTTATGAACATTGCTCTTACAAAACTCCAAAAAAGGATTTCACCGAAATTTACGGCTGACAAAAGATTTTTATTGGTCCAAGATGTATTATTCATTTATTGAACATTGCTCTTAGAAAACTCTGAAGGAGGATTTCACCAGATTTTACGGATTACACAAGATTTTTTTTAGTCCAACATGTATCATTCATTTATGAACATTGCTCATAGAGAATTCTAAAAGAGGATTTCATAGGAATTCACGGCTTACAGAATATTTTTATTGGTCCAACATGTATTATTCATTTATGAACATTAATTGATTGAAGATTTTTATTGGTCCAACATGTTTTATTTATTTATGAACATTGCTCTTAGAAAACTTTAAAGGAGGATTTCACCGGAATTTTCGGCTTACAGAAGACTTTTATTGGTCCAACATGTATTATTCATTTACGAACATTAATTGATTGAATATTTTTATTGGTCCAACATGTTTTATTCATTTGCGAACATTGCTCTTAGAAAACTCTAAAAGAGGATTTCACCGGAATTTACGGCTTACAAAAGATTTTTATTGGTTCAACATGTATTATTCATCCATGAAAACTATTTGAATTGGGTTCGAGTCCCATATAAATAAGAGAATACTTACTCCTCTTAGAAAACTTAAATTTCACTGGAATTTATGGATCGCAAAATATTTTCATTGGTCCAACATGTATTATTCATTTATGAACATTGCTCTTATAAAACTCGTCGGCTTAGAAAAGATTTTTATTGGTCCAACATGTATTATTCATATATGGACATTGCTATTAGAGAACTCTGAAAGAGGATTTCACACGAATTTACGGCTTCCAGAAGATTTTTATTGGTCCAATTGTATTATTCATTTATAAACTGTAATTGATTGATGATTTTTATTGGTTCAACATGTTTTATTCATTTATTAACGTTGCTCTTAGAAAACTCTAAAGGAGGATTTCCACGGAATTTACGCCTTAAAATAGATTTTTATTGGTCCACCATGTATTTTTAATTTATGAACTTTGCTATTAGAGAACTCTGAAGGAGGATTTCCCCAGAATTTATGGCCTACAAAAGATTTTTATTGGTCCAATATGTATTATTCATCTATGAACATTGTTCTTAGGGAACTCTGAAAGAGGATTTTAGGCTTACAGAAGATTTTTATTATTCCAATTGTATTATTCATTTATGAACATTAATTGATTGAAAATTTTTATTGGTCCATCATGTTTTGTTCATTTATGAACATTGCTCTTAAAAAACTCTGAAGGAGGATTTTACCGGAAATTACGGCTTACAAAAGATTTTTATGTGTCCAGCATGTATTATTCATTTATATGAACATTAATTGAATTGGGCTCGAGTCCTATATAAATAAGAGAATTCTTATAGCTCTTAAAAAACTTTAATTTCACTGGAATTTACGTCTAATATTTTTATTGGTCCAACATGTATTATTTATTTATCAACATTGCTCTTAGAAAACTCTGAAGGAGGATTTCCCCGAAATTTACGGCTTAGAATAGTTTTTTTTTTTCGTCCAACATGTATTATTCATTTAAGAACATTGCTTTTAGAGAACTTTGAAAGAGGATTTCATGAGAACTTATGACTTACAGAAGATTTTTATTGGTCCAATTGTATTATTCATTTATGAACATTAATTGATTGAAGATTTTTATTGGTTCAACATGTTTTATTCATTTATGAACAATTCTCTTAGAAAGCTCTGAAGGAGGATTTCACCAGAATTTATGGCTTACAAAAGATTTTTATTGATCCAACATGTTATTATTTATTTATGAACATTAATTGAATTGGGTTCGAGTCCCATATAAATATGAGAATCCTTACTGCTCTTAAAAAACTTTAATTTCACTGGAATTTACGACTCACAAAATATTTTTATTGGTCCAACATGTATTATTCATTCATGAAAATTGCTCTTAGAATACTGTCAACGAGGATTTGCCCGGAATTTATGGCTTAGAAATTATTTTTATTGGTCCAACATGTATTATTCAGTTATGAACATTGTTTCTTACTAGACTTTGAAGAGGGATTTCACCGGAATTCACGGCTCACAAAATATTTTTATTGGTCCAACATGTATTATTCATTTATGAACATTGCTCTTAGAAATTTCTGAAAGAGGATTTCACCGGAATTTGCGGCTTACACAAGATTTTTATTGGTCCAACATGAATTATTCATTTATAAATATTAATTGGATTGGTGTCGAGTCCCATAAAGATAAGAGAATCCTTACAGCTTTTAAAAAATTTAATTTCCCTATAATTTACGGCTCACAAAATATTTTTATTGGTCAAACACGTATTATTCATTTATGAACATTTCTTGTAGAAAACTTTGAAGGAGGATTTCACCGGAATTTACGGTTTACAAAAGATTTTTATTCGTCCAACATGTATGAGTCATTTATGAATATTGCTCCTAGAGGACACTAAAAGAGGATTTCACAGGAATTTACGGCTTACATATGATTTTTATTGGTCCAACATGTATTATTTATTTATAAACATGAATTGATTGAAGATTTTCATTGGTACAAAATGTTTTATTTATTTATGAACATTGCTTTGAGAAAACTATAAAATAGGATTTCACCAGAATTTTCGGCTTACAGAAGATTTCTATTGGTCCAACATGTATTGTTCATTTATGAACATTAATTGATTGAAGTTTTTTATTGGTCCAACATGTTTTATTCATTTATGAACATTGCTCTTAGAAAACTCTGAAGGAGGATTTCACCGGAATATACGGCTTACAAAAGATTTTTATTGGTCGAACATGTATTATTCATTCATGAACATTAATTGAATTCAGTTCGAGTCCCATATAAATAAGAGAATCCTTACTCTTAAAAAACTTTATTCTCACTGGAAATATACGGCTCACAAAATAATTTTATTGGTCCAACATGTATAATTCATTTATGAACATTGCTCTTAGAAAACTTTGAAGGAGGATTTCCCCAGAATTTATGGCTTAGAAAGGATTTTTATTGGTCCAACATGTATTATTCAGTTATGAACATTGCTCTTACAAAAACTCCGAAGAAGGATTTCACCGAAGTTTACGGCTGACAAAAGATTTTTATTGGTCTAACATGTATTATTCATTTATAAACGTTGCACTTGGAAAAACTCCGAAGGAGGATTTCACCGAAATTTACGGCTTACACAAGATTTTTTTTTTTAGTCCAACATGTATTATTCATTTATGGGTAAAAGTACACAAATGGTCCCTGAAGTGAGTCAAAATGTGCATTTTGGTCCTTGAAGTAAAACTTTGTTCAATTGAGTCCCTAAAGTGAAGGGTTAGGAACAATTGGGTCCTTCCGTCAATTGCACCGTCAATTTCGCTGACGTGGCACTGACGCCGTTAACTTTGCTGACGGTATTGTTGAAGTGGACTGTCACGTCAGCTTTTTTTAATAAAAAAATATTTTAAAATATGTTTTTTGAGAAAATA
>AWUE01018079.1:0-28573 GCA_001974825.2 Corchorus olitorius
TGCGTTTTTTTTTAATCTTTTTATATTTTCTTTTAATTTCTTTTAAGATTTTCTTTTATCTTTTAATAAGTATTGGTTGGACAATTCATTTAGGTTAAATGGGTATGAATATGTCAATATTAGCAAGAGGATTTTAATCTTTGATTAATGATAAATAGAAAAAAAAATTTCTTTTTTTTTTAAAAAAATATACTTTCAATCCGAAAAATCTTTGTGCATGAGTTTTTATGTTGTTTTACTTGAACGATTTTGAATGATTGAGTTTTGAAAGTTTGAAGGTTGAGAGAATTTGAGAGAATTGAAAATTTTGAAGTTTGAAGAAAATAAAGTAAAGGGTAAAATAGTCCCAGGGGGGCGGTGGCTAGTAAAAGGGGGTGATATTTAGTAATACCCTTAACTTATAATTGAACAATTATTACTTTTTTATTATTAATTTTCCATCATTAATCATTATTTTCTATATGATGATTGATGAATACTTACAATTTTCTGTGGTTGTAATTTTTTACTATTTTTTACTATTTTAACACAATTTGTTTTAGCAAAGCATAATTTACGTTAAATAAATTCTTTAACAAGGTTGGTCCTAATAACACTTGTCCCAATTAACTTCCATGCTATAGTCAAACAAAATATTCGAAAGCATAATAAAAGGTTTTACATGAGTACAAATATTGTTTGGCAACTTTGTCCTAATAAACAACCATGCTATAGTTCAACAAAAGCAATAGTCCAACAAAATATTCTGAACATAATAAAGGGTTTTACATGATTAGAAATATTGTTTAGTCAAACAAAAAGTTAGTTTTAGCCCTTCTTTAGTAAACCATACAATCATTTAGCTAACTCCACATCATCTTCAATGTCTACTAAGAAACCTTCTCACCCAACCAAGTCTTCGAGATGGCATAAGACTGAAAAACACAAGCATTTGAGCAGGATGATCTGGAATTTTGCTTACAACATCATCTCTTTCATCTTCAGTCAATCCTTCACTCTCACCCAATGCACCATCTAACTCCTCCACTCGTTGTTGAATTTTCATTTCAGAACCAATACTCTGGCTCAATTCTTTTCCCACCTCTCTTATGTTTTCCCCTAATAACATGGCAGCATTAATAATTGCCTCGACAGAAACTGGTTCACCATCATTGGTATTTTTCTTCTTCTTTGCAGAACTATTTTCGCCTTTTCCAGCAGTTGATGCTTGAGGTTGAGTAGAGGAGACATCCATGTCATGGAAATCATGTCCAGTTTCATCATCTTCATCAGCAGCTTCATTTATCCCTTCCAAATGAGTTGCACGATCATCTCCATAGATTGCAGTGATAAAAACAACGGCAGACTGAGTAGAGGTTGACATACTTATCCACCAAGATAAAAACAAAATTGACAAATATACAAATAATTGCACAAGTCAGAACAGAAATAACAAATCTGAAAATTTTCAATTTATTCAACAACATACCAGTTCAGTACAAAACAACAAGACAATGATTATAACAAATGATACAACAAAAAAATGTCCATCAGCTTCAAATGAGCAACTTATTAATAAAAACACTACATGCCAACCCATCAAAACTATTTTTCAAAAATGCACATTAACGAGATAAACTAAAGCACATTAAGAGACTAAAACATGCACATCCTAGACTAATCAACCCATTTTGACCAAACGCTGAAAGTAACGTCAAAAATTTCAAAACCTCACAAATCATATTGAAGCATAGAAACCCAGATAGCAAAAGCAAGCAAGTATCTTAAAAAATAAAAGGAAAACAATTTAGATTAATATAAAGACATAGATTGTTAAATACCCAGAAATAATATCAAGCAAAGAAGCAATATGAAGAAAAAATCTTATAAAATTAAAGAAAATATGATTACTTTGCAAACTATTCGGTGCTTTCTTTTCTTAAGATTTTTCTGTTTAAACTTAATAAATCAAGTAAACTATTCGGTGCTAAAGACCCTGATTTGCGATGTCTAAGTGGCACTAAAGCATTTAAACTATAAACAGAAAAATAAAAAGAAAAATATGTAGACTTTGAAAATCCAAAAATCAACCCAAAAAGAGCTCACCTAATGGATGGAAATAAAAGACCTTTGATCGATCTAAAGAACCTGAACAAGAAAATCAAGGATTAGACCAACATAAATAGGAGAATCGGGTAAACCCTAGAGTGAGAAAATTGTGAAAAGAAAAATATAAATAAACACTCAAATGGCGAGATCAACATAAATTCTCAAGTTAGAGACTGAACCCATACCATAGTTATTCAGATCTTGATAGGAAACGGTGGATTTTGGAAAGGAAAAATCAAGCAGACATGAGGCAGAGAAAACGCGAAGCTCAGCACTCAGCAGAGAAGAGAAGAGAAAAGAAAAAAAACCCAGTTAATAGGCTATATATATCCATGTAATTAACTTATTTGTTAGAGGGCATATTTGTCCCAATTGCCCATCTTTTTATTCCCTCCTGCGCGGAATAGCTAAAGATAGGGGGAGATGATATTGGCCATTCCGTGTTTTCACGGAATGGCTAAGCCAAGGAAAAATCATTCCCCACTTTTTTTTTCTACCAAACCGATGCATAGCCTACCCACAAGGAATTGCTATTCTATTCCCCCTCTATGCAGCGTACCAAACATGCCGTAAATGCATGTGATGTTCCTTGGAACAGATTATGGCTGCCTAGAATTGAACTTCCCAGTATGGGGTGACTAAGAATTGCGGTTTCAAAGCATTCAAAAACCTCAAATTTCGTATGAAAGATTGCAGTGAAGATAAATATTGAGAACTGTTTTGGCTAAAGATAACATTATAATTAGTTATGTTGGAATTAGGTGGTAAATGAGAGGAAAAGCATTTCAGAAAGCTATTGCTTGCTGAATTTGATGCTACAGTGGAGATTGAGATTGAAAGGATCAAAATTAATATTAGTGTTACCATTTTAGCATACTCTGGCATTTTCATCTTTAAGGAGGGTAATGGAAACTTTGATACAAGAAATGGGCAGGGGAGAGCTTGTATATATAGTATGATTTTATTGGTGATGTGCTAGATTGTTGATTCTATTTACAAACAAAATTCAAAATTCAAAATTTACAAAACTACGTACCAAAGTTGGATTTGAAGATTAAATTTCTAATGTTTATCTAATGCAGACTTGAGAGAATGAAAAATTCGAAGCAAAAATGAAAATTTCTAAGTTTATGGCAAGAAGATTCTTCAATATATACCTAATTAATGAAAGGCATACGCCACATATGTTTTGAATTTTGATAATTAATTGGATTCGTATACATAAGAACTGCGAGAGAAAAATCATTAGTGTAGGAAAAACATGATCTATGGAGCATAGCAATCAAAACAAGGATTAAAACATTTAATCATGTTAATCAAATAATTTGCGGAAGCGAAAGAAATCAAACCAGGATCTCGGTGGGTCAATTACGGAGTTTTTTGATCTTCGATACTCGTGGTGGACTTCTGCTACAGGGATGAGCAGAAACCTCACTCTTCACAGTGCAAAAACCCTTTTTGCTTAACAATGGAGGGAGAAGTTTTTCTGTAGAAAGTTCTCAGCTTTCTGATGGAAAAACAAGAGATGAGATTTACGTAGTTTCTTTTTTTTTTCTCTCTTTTATATATTAGTGGTTGTATTTTACTTGAATACTTCTTAGATAATTTCTAATATAATTCCCAAGGAATTTTGTTAAGAAATTATCCTAATTATCTTGTTAATTTAATTAAGATTAAATTACCAAGATAATTCCTTGTTGGGCTGGACCATCATGGGTGTAAAACCCAAATGTCCAACATATCCCACTCACACATGATGGGCAAGCCATCATAAAGCCTTCTCAACCATCCCAATGTCAAGTTCATACAGGTTAATGAACCGTGCGACCATTGAGTACACCTTGAATTTCGGGAGCTCTATACTAGGAACTCGTTAGAGCCAGCATAGAGACATCTACCCTTTTATAAAGAAATTTAGTGTCTCATGTACCCTAGACCAATTTAATCACATCAGATTGAGTATCTCAAAATACCTCAATGAGCATACAAATCAATCTTTCCTAATGTTGCAACATATATTCACATTATGTCAAAGCTCCCAAAAGCGATATAATGGGTCGACTTTGAATATAGTGCATGACGTGATTCAAATTGTCTTCCCTCTTGCCCTCATGTCACTTTGTTTGAAGCAGACTGCTTTCCCAGTAATGCCCCGTGGAACCGAATCATCCATGGTCTTAGGTAACATATTAAAGTAGCAAACATCCATTCCACACCTTATGACATAGTCAAAGGTCACTAAAGGCGCAATGTAAGGTTTATCTAAACCTTCATAGGACTCACATGGTGAAGAAGCAGGGATTCATTCTTCCACCACCTATATAGGTCGTAAGAGCACATGTAGTATGAAATACATGCTACAGCGGAGCGTCTCTTTTTCTAATAAGAGCGTATGTCAAACTCAAAACTGTACAGACCTTAGTCTAGTTGCTTTTCTTAGCGCCTAACCTGAGCATCCTATTTTCTCGCCTTCTTAGGTGCCAAATTAGATCTCACATCTGGCTTACTTTTCAGGCTCCTTTAGTCAATCATTACTATATTGACCTCATATTGGCTCCAACCAAGGCGATATCTTAGTTATGCACTTGCCGCTCTCAATAAGCGCTAGTAGCTTGTGTCTCATCTTTGCTCACCCCTCATAGGCGCCAAAGGCGATTGCTCATGTGAGTGAGCCAATCTAAAGCCCGTTGACATACTCCTAAAACTTGTGTGCAAATAATTCATCATAGAATAAATGCATGAATTATATTAATATCCAGAAATAAAGAATTTAATATAAATGATCAAAAACATAATCACCATCGACGAAGTCCTAAAGACTTTATATGAGTCATATAAGCATCCCTAAGAGTAGTTTAGTCAAGGGATCAACAACCATATGACAAGTAGATACATGTTCTAAGATCACTTCTTTATGTGCTATTAAATCCCTAATGTAGTTGTTCCTCATATCAATGTGTTTGGTTCTTACCATCTGATGTACCAAATCTGCAAGTGCACAGAGTCAGTTGAAGTAATAAAATCCTAGAGTATTCCAGGAGTCAAATCCACAGGGAACAAAGAATTTCTATTGTAATTAATTCTATCAAGAGAAGGAAAATTAAGAGTGATCAAGCAATTTAAATTAAAACAATTAAATTATAAAAGCAGAGAATAAAATAAGATGTGAAAACAATAATTAAAAGGCTTAGGGCTTCAGGTTTCACCTAATTGGGAAATCAATAATTAACCTATGAATTGAATTGATGCAAAGTTGAAATAGGATTACTCTAAACTACCTATGCGCTCCGTCAAGTCTCCACAGGAATACCTAATTAATCAAATTTACTATCTGTCGATGTAAACTTAATTAACTAGATTCATTAAGAACAAGCAATTATTCACCTATCAAATTAGCCTAAGATTCATGTCTGATCTAGCCTAATTTGTCTATTTTCCTAGTGCACAGATTATGCTTCTCCTGTCAGTACATCACACAATCTCTAAAACAATCTATATGTTGATCAGGCATATAAATCTCATGAAGAACAAGGAAATAAATCTAACTTGAAAGAAAAACAATTCAATTCATTAATCAAGCAATAATTCCCAATTGGCTACACCTTAAACCCTAATTAAGAAATTAGTTACTCATCATCATGAATAAAAATACAAGAATAATTTTATTGAAGAACAGAAACATAAGAGAAAGAGAGAAAAGAAATCTTAGTCTCAATCTCCGAGGAAATCTTCTCTCCAACAAGGAAAATAATTGTGATGAGTCAAAAAGTCCTCAAAATAATCCTAAAAGTTGGTATTTATAGGGATACAAAAAGTCCTAAATTAATTTGGACTAATCAAGGGCAAAATCAGAAAATTGGGAAAATATTAAGAATTTCCGTCAGTCACAACCGGGGGCCCGGTTGGGGGTCAAGTGGGCTCCCGGTTAGGACAATGAGTTATCGAAATTTGGAGGTTTCAACCGGGCCCCCAGTTGAGGGGTAATCGGGCTCCCAGTTGGACTCCATCAGGATTTCGCCAAGTCTTCAACTTCCTTCATCGTTTTCACTCTCTTCAAGTCCAAATTAGCTTCCGAGTCCTAAATGAAAGTTGTAGAGCCTTGAATCCTCTTTCCACGGGCACTTGAATCGCCTCAAACGGATCTCCGGATTGAAAGTTATGATTTTCTCCCTAAAATCACTCCAAACTAAACTACAAGCTTAAAAACACAAAATGTGAGAATATATCATGAAAAGCAATAGAAAGTGCAATAATAATGCTCAAGATATAATCTAAATGAGGTCTAAATAGTGTAAATTATTGCACTTATCAAATTCCCCCACACTTGGCTTTTTGCTTGTCCTCAAGTAAAACTAAAACAAAAATAAAATCCTAAACTAAAACAAGATATTGATTCCACTTTCGTAGGTGTACGACGGCACTTAGCACGTGACGCAAGTCTTTAAACCTTTAATCGAAGACATTAAAGGAGGAGTTATAGTCTCCTGAGGGTTTACTTAACTAGAACGACACCCACAAACATTGCTACATATGAAAGTTAGTTCCAAAAACAATTTAAGAACAATTTTCAAAAATTCTTTTTAAGTAGGCCTCAAACTTCAAAGTGTTGGATACTTCTCAAAACAAGTCATTATCTAACAATGTAAAGCACAAATGGTTAGTTTATCATCCAAATCATTTGACTCAAAAGAGCAATAGAAAACCATTTTAAAGAGCTACTTACCATAGGCTTGTATCTCATCTACATCTCCACTACAACCATTTCAAACCACAAACCAAATATATATGCATGTGTATGAGTCGAAGATCTTTATAAGGGTTGTAATGGGGCCAAGGGATAGTGAGTTAAGAAAGAAAGGATAAGGAAAATCAAAGTATTCAAGAATTTAGTAGAGCATAACTATTCCATCAAGAGCTTATTTAATCTTGTGATAGCTCTTCCTTCATCACAAATTCTCCAAAATTTCTTATCTTTCTTGAACAATAGTGCCAATTTTTTTAGAGAAAACTACTTACTTACAACAAATTTTTTTTTTGGCACTCCACTTTTCACATTCCACTAGCTTCTCCCACACTTATTTTGATCTCAATCTTTCTTCATCAACAACAACAAAAGATCATTAAGCACGAAGAATCAAAATCATCAATAAGGCTCAAGAATTTTAGCCTCCCACCATCCATAGAACTAGAAATCAACAAGTTATGCTCTTACTAATTCAAGAATAAGGGTAAAACTTGTTTTTCGGGCTCAAGGTTCTTTGGGATATGTGGTTAATCAAAGAAAAAGGCTAAATATACCAACAAGGCAACAAAGGGGTTACTAGAGATAATGTAAACAGGGTAGGCATCCTAAGGCTCTAAAGGTCCAAACAAACGCCTTAGTCATCCCCATACACAATACATATACATTCCAAACCAACCATACCACAATCCAATTAGTCTCGAAGAGATTCGACACAAGTTCTAGAAGTAGCAAAACTAAATTTTATACCCAATTGACAAGCATCATCTTCATTTGACAAACTTTGACAACCATTTGTAAAAGTAGTTAAAATAATGACACTATTGATGATATCCAACTCTAGAATTTTTAAGCCAAAAACCAAAACAATTTTGAAAAATTTTGAATATGAACTCCTAACATATGTCTCAATGCAAAATGCAATGCATGATACAATCAAAAGAAAAATGCATGAACAAAATTAAACAAAACAATTAAATATGGTAATGCAAAATAAAAATGCTAATTAGGATTACAATAACTAATTTATCAAAAATTAAATTTCAATTTGTCTTTCCCCTACACTTAGAACAACATTGGTCCTCAATGGTGTAGCACAATAAAAGAAATTAAAAAGAAAGTAAGCGAAAAACTCCCTCTTAATTGACGAAATGAGTAGAGTCTTGGAGCTTGCTTTGAATTTGATTGTGCTTTATATCTACAAAATGTAGCTCAAGAGACAAAAGAATAGTTTAGAAAAATTGAATAATTAGTAATCATCCCAAAGAACAAAGAAAAGAAAAGGAAAGAAAAAAAATCTGTAATTCAAATGCAAAATTGAAATACTAAAATGCAATGCAATAACATGATTGGTGCCAAAGTAATTGATGTCCAAATCATGGCTTCAAAAGTCAACCCCCAAATCTTCTTCCTTGAATCTAAACGTAGAAGCTTTTTGTCCTTGTTAATAAGCTCATCAGGTTCTCATGCACTATCAAGAACACATAGCTAGTAGCAAAAATCAAGAATATATAGCTGAGCTTTCACATCACGGAATAGATAAATCCCATAAATGTCCTTTCTGATTTGCTTCCCCACAATCTTTGTTGTTTTGTCTGCCCAATTTTTAAGTTTGCAAATGGATTTTCAAGAACATCATCATTATTAACCTCTGTAATATGAACTCGTCCACGGAAGCCAATTCCAAATTTCAATCTAAATTCAAGTGGCATTATTTCAGTAACCTCAGGGGCCGGATTAAAGAAGAGAACAGAGCCAAACTTGAACAGGAACTTGAGTGGAGTTTGTCGGATAGAAACTGGCACCGTCTTCAAATGAACTGGGAGCCCGAATCAATCACAGTCAGGGTTTTGATGTAGCAAAGAATGGCGCCGGATTGTAAGTGGAGTCGGGGCCGAGTCAGGACAGAGGCTTGGAATGATATGTTGCAGCAAGGTCGGGCCCGAGATGAAGGTTAAAACGGCGCCCGAATCGTGATGGGGAAGCCGTGATTTGAAGAAGAAAAGGCAAACTCGGCACCGGAAGAGGTCACAGGTCGGGGCCGACCTAAAACAGAAAGAGAGCTGGGGTTTTGTCGACATGAGGGCGGCGCCGCATTGGGAAGCCACCGGGTGCCGCCTCAAAACGGAAGCTTTTTTTTTTCCCCTTGCTTCCATGATCACTTTAACACCCATTTCATTCAATGCAAATTATTAAATTAAAAAAATATGAATGAATGTATGAGAATTAAAAAATTAAAATTAAAGAATGGACATAAACTAATGCAATGTACCTAGAAAGATGAAAAATTAAAATTGTTAGCATGAACAAATTAAAGGAAAATAAAAGAACTAAAATGAAAACAATTTAGTTATTGGGTTGCCTCCCAACAAGCGCTTTTGTTTAACGTCAATGGCTCGACGGAGATATGTTGCTACTCTCCAGGATCCCAAAATCGAGAGTTTGCACTCATCGAATAATAATTATCATCATAGAGCAACTCATTCTTGTTTTCGACAAAGCCATAGGTTGAAGAGTGGTTGTGAGGCCACCATTCAATTTCATCTTTATACACCTGGGCTTTGTCAAAAACATTATTTTCTAGAAAAATTTTCTTCTCACCTACAAATTCAGACAAGCAAGACGGATTTGGTTGATTAGTTCCAATAAAATCATTATCAAAATAAGAAGAGAAAGAATTGGGTTCAAGATCAGGAGGCTTATTGATAGGAGGAGCTGGCATCATGCAATTTTGTCCAAAATCTTCTTGTTGTACTTGGTCATTAAGCTTAGACAATGAACAATTATCAAGTGGTTGAACACTTTTTTGATCTCCTTCTCCAATAGGTTCATCTTGGCCTGCACTTGTTAGTACCTTAACACAAGAATCCAAACTAGAAGTTTTCTCAGAATCATTAGCAACTAAATTGTCACTAGAATCAATACAAGAACAAGAAAAACTTCCATAGATTGGATATTCTGAATCATAAAAAATACTAAAAGTAATTTTCTCATTCAACACCTTAAATGTTATGGTACCTTTTTCAAGATTAATGCGAGTTCTAGCAGTGCGCAAGAAAGGTCTACCCAAAATCACAGGAAGCTTTACGCATTCCTCCATATCAAGAACAATAAAATCCACAGGGATATAGAATTTACCCACTTTAAGCAAAACATTCTCAATAATGCCTTCAGGATACCTAACGCTTCTATCTGCCAATTGCAAGGTAATGTTAGTGTCCTTCATCTCTAATCCAAGCTTTCTAACAAGAGACAATGGCATAAGTGAGATACTTGCACCTAAATCACATAAAGCTTTATTAATTCCATAAGAACCAATAGTGCAAGGTATAGAAAAACTCCCTGGGTCTTTGAGCTTTGGTGGAAGCTTATCTTGAATCAAGGCACTGCACTCCTCAGAAAGTGCAATTGTTTCAAATTCTTCAAGCTTCCTCTTTTTGGACAAAATCTGCTTAAGGAATTTAACATAAGAAGGAACTTGTGCCAAAACTTCAATAAGCGGGATGTTCATACGAAGTTCTTTGAAGATGTTCAAGAACTTGTCAAAATTTTTTCCAACTTATTCTGCTTCAATCTTTGTGGATAAGGAGGAGGAGGTGTGACTTCTGGTGGGATTGCCTTTTCCTCATTTTTCTTTTCAACTTTCCAAACCTTACCATCATCTTCCTCAATTCTCACAAACCTACCATTCTTTTTCTCAACTTTCACAACCTTACCAAACTTCTCAAGCATGTATTTTTCAAATTGCTCTTTGGAAAGCCTTTGTGGGTAAGGAATTGTTGGAACATAAGGCTTAACAGGGGCAGGTGGGGGCAACACATTTTCTTCATTAACAAGCTCGACCACCTTACCATTGTAGAGTGAAATGGCCATGACTGATTCCTTAGGATTCACCTCAGTATTACTAGGGAATTGTCCATTACCTCTTTCATTCAATTGCTTAACCAACTGACCTACTTGTACCTCAAGATTTCGAATGGCAGACTGAGTAGATTGCAAAGCAGCATGATTAGTTTGTTCAGTAGCTTCACTCTTCTGCATGAACTGCATGAACATCTTTTCTAGTCTCTCAAGTCTTTGGTCTAAAGGAGATGGTTGAGGTTATGGTGGTTGTTGCTGCATAGGTTGTTGAAACTGTTGTCTGGGCTGCTGGTATCCAGGTTGATTTCTCATCCCTGGATTGTAGGTGTTGGAGTAAGGATTTTTTTGCTGCCTTCCATTATTAGCAACAAATTGAGCCTGTTCTAACTGTGGACACTCAGAACTATCACAACTCACATGAGTATTAGAGGGGTTAGAAATAGCATTAATATTAGCTTTGTTCAACAAGGTAACAATGGAATCAAGTTTAGCATTAAGCATAGTAACACTATCCACTGAATGCAAACCTCTCTTGGAGCCATCCCTTTCCCCATAAAATTCTTCATTGTTGGATGCCACAGTTTCCATCAATTCCAATGCTTCAGCCACAGGTTTCTTCAATATTGAACCACCTGCTGCAGAGTTCAAATTGGATTTACATTGAGATAAAAGACTATTATAGAAAGTTTGTACCAATAACCAATCTGGAACTCCATGGTGTAGACATTTTCGTTGTAAATCCTTGAATCTTTCCCAGGCATCATGAAGCGTTTCGTTGTCACGTTGCTTGAAGCTAGTGATGTTTAGTTCTCAGCTTGTTGCTTCTCTCAAGTGGGAAGTACTTTGTCAGAAAGGCTGCAGTAAGCTCATCCCAAGTTTTGAAGTGACTTGGAGGAAAGGAATTCAACCAAGCTTTCGCTTTATCCCTGAGAGAAAAAGGAAATAAACGTAAACGAATTGCTTCATCAGTAACATTATGAATCTTTACCGTATCACAAATTTCCTGGAAATTTGTTATATGCAGCAAAGGATCTTCAGTAGTTCTGCCATCAAAAGGATTCTGTTGGACCATTGTGATGAGGCCTGGTTTGATCTCAAAGTTCTGAGCCTGAATGGTGGGTCTGACTATGCTAGTCTGAGCATTGGTAATACTCGGTAGAGCATATTGTCCAACAGGTTTGGTATCTACAACTTGATCATCAGCCATGATTTCTTTTTGCCTTTGCTTTTCAAGTTTTGTTTGTGCTCGGTTGAATTTGCAGAGTTTCTCAATTTCAGGGATGTATGGAATAAGAGCTTGAGAATCAGTGGTTGCTCTTGTCATACACTACCAAAAATCAAAGAAAAGAGAAGATTAAACGAAATAAAAATAAAAGATAGAACAAATTAAAAATAGAAATTTAAGTGTTCCCCGGCAACAGTGCCAAAAACTTGATGTACCAAATCTGCAAGTGCACAGAGTCAGTTGAAGTAATAAAATCCTAGAGTATTCCAGGAGTCGAATCCACAGGGAACAAAGAATTTCTATTGTAATTAATTCTATCAAGAGAAGGAAAATTAAGAGTGATCAAGCAATTTAAATTAAAACAATTAAATTATAAAAGTAGAGAATAAAATAAGATGTGAAAACAATAATTAAAAGGCTTAGGGCTTCAGGTTTCACCTAATTGGGAAATCAATAATTAACCTATGAATTGAATTGATGCAAAGTTGAAATAGGATTACTCTAAATTACCTATGCGCTCCGTCAAGTCTCCACAGGAATACCTAATTAATCAAATTTACTATTTGTCGATGTAAACTTAATTAACTAGATTCATTAAGAACAAGTAATTATTCACCTATCAAATTAGCCTAAGATTCATGTCTGATCTAGCCTAATTTGTCTATTTTCCTAGTGCACAGATTATGCTTCTCCTGTCAGTACATCACACAATCTCTAAAACAATCTATATGTTGATCAGGCATATAAATCTCATGAAGAACAAGGAAAATAAATCTAACTTGAAAGAAAAACAATTCAATTCATTAATCAAGCAATAATTCCCAATTGGCTACACCTTAAACCCTAATTAAGAAATTAGTTACTCATCATCATGAATAAAAATACAAGAATAATTTTATTGAAGAACAGAAACATAAGAGAAAGAGAGAAAAGAAATCTTAGTCTCAATCTCCGAGGAAATCTTCTCTCCAACAAGGAAAATAATTGTGATGAGCCAAAAAGTCCTCAAAATAATCCTAAAAGTTGGTATTTATAGGGATACAAAAAGTCCTAAATTAATTTGGACTAATCAAGGGCAAAATCAGAAAATTGGGAAAAATATTAAGAATTTCCGTCAGTCACAACCGGGGGCCCGGTTGGGGGTCAAGTGGGCTCCCGGTTAGGACAGTGAGTTATCGAAATTTGGAGGTTTCAACCAGGCCCCCAGTTGAGGGCTAATCGGGCTCCCAGTTGGACTCCATCAGGATTTCGCCAAGTCTTCAACTTCCTTCATCGTTTTCACTCTCTTCAAGTCCAAATTAGCTTATGAGTCCTAAATGAAAGTTGTAGACCCTTTAATCCTCTTTCCACGGGCACTTGAATCGCCTCAAACGGATCTCCGGATTGAAAGTTATGATTTTCTCCCTAAAATCACTCCAAACTAAACTACAAGCTTAAAAACACAAAATGTGAGAATATATCATGAAAAGCAATAGAAAGTGCAATAATAATGCTCAAGATATAATCTAAATGAGGTCTAAATAGTGTAAATTATTGCACTTATCACCATCATACTTCGGATCCTTAGTATAAGCGATTGCAGCCAATCTATCACAATGAATGATCATTGGATTTAAGGTGCCGGGTACTCCTAAGTTCCCAAGAAATCGCTTTAGCCAAACAGCTTCTTGAGCGGCTCCATAGCACGCTATGAATTCAGCCTCAATAGTGGTTAAAGCAATTCAAGACTGTTTCTTGCTCTTAGAAATTGCACCACCATTGACCAAGAATGCATATCCTGAAGTTAATATGCGCTCATCTAAGTCCCCACCCCAACCAGCATTAGTATAGCCAATTAGGTTTAAGTTTGAACGACGATAACCTTGCATGTTAATCAACAGTTCCTTTAAGATAGCGCAATATCCTCTTCGCTACTTTTCAATGAGCAAGCTCATGGTTAGATTGGAATTTACTAACCAAACCAAGAGCAAAGTTGATATCTGGCCTAGTGCACATCATGGCGTACATAAGACTGCCAACAGCAGTAGAATATGGAATACGAGCCATCTGTTTCTATTCATCAGATGTCTTTGGAGCCAGTTGAAGACTTAAAGTCTTACCTTTTGCAATAGGAGTGTCTATGAGTTTGCAATTCTGCATCTGAAATCGTTCAAGGATCTTCTTTATGTATGACTCTTGAGACAAACCAAGAAGCCTCTTTGAACGATCCCTTAGGATCTTAACATTGAGCACATAATTTGCTTCACCCATGTACTTCATCTTAAAATTTGAGGATAGCCACTTCTTAGTGGTGACAATCATCTCCATATCATTTCCAGCCAATAGCATGTCATCAACGTAGAATGACAAAATGGACGAAACTACCCTTGGATATCTTAACATACACACAATGGTCCTCTTCAATCATCTCAAAGCCATTCTGAATAATAGCTTGATGAAATCTAAGATACCACTGCCTAGATGATTGCTTTAGGCCATAAATAAATCGCTTGAGCTTGCAGACTTTGCGCTCTTGACCTTTTGCCACAAAGCCCTCAGGTTGATCCAAGTAGATCTCCTCATCTAGCTCTCCATTGAAAAATGCAGTTTTGACATCCATCTGGTAAAGTTCCAAGTCAAACTTTGCAACTATGGCTAGAATCAAGTAAATTGAGGCAAATTTCACTACCGGTGAGAAAGTTTCCTCATAGTCCACACCTTCTTGTTGTGTGTACCCTTTCGCTACTAGGCGAGCCTTATATCTTTTAATAGAACCATCTGCCTTGCGTTTAACTTTGAGAACCCATTTGTTCCAATAGTCTTCTGCCCAGGTGGTAGGTCAACCAAGTCCCAGACATGGTTAGTCCTCATTGACTCCATTTCATCATTCATTACATTAGTCCATTCTTGAACAGCAGGGGAAAATAGAGCCTCTTTGAACGTTTTAGACTCAGCTTCATCTTGCAGAGCAATCATGAAAGCTACTCAACCTTAAAACGGCGATGAGGGACACCTCCACGTTTGCTTCTACGCAACTGAGCTGGGGATCCTCATCTATCGGCATAGATGAACTTGATGGTAAATCGCCCCCATCGTCCCCGAGAGTTTGAGGAATTGCTCCCTCATTCTCAATCGGACTACTTGGTGCTCCCATATCTGGATCCTCTTTTTCATAGAGATCTATCTTTTTCTCAACTTCCCCTCTTCTTGGGAAATCTTTTTCTAAGAAATCCACATCTCGTGACTTAATTTCAGTCACTGTTCCATCTTCATGCTCTCCTATGAACACATAACCTTTGGAATGTTCTAAGTATCTTATGAAGATACATTTTTTCCCTCTAGGGCCTAATTTCCCATCCTTGTGAGAAATTGTGTGGATATAAGCAGTTGATCCCCAAGGCCGCAAATTATCTAAATCAGGTTTTTCGCCGGTCAAGAGTTCATGTGGAGTAGAAAGCACTGATTTGAATGACACACTATTAAGGACATAGGCAGCAATCACTAACAAATCTTCTTGATATGAAATCAGAAGATTTGCTTGCGCCAACATTGACCTTAACATGTCCAAGAGGTTACGATTCTTCCTTTCCACAACACCATTTTGTTGCAGAGTCCCTGGATTCATTAGTTGTCGCAAAATTCCCTTTTCATCACAGAGCTCATTGAATAGCTCAAATAGATGCTCGCGACCTCGGTCAGTTCTCAAAGCCTTAATGCTTTAGTCTAATTGATTCTCAACCAGAGCAACATAACGTCTAAAGAAAATCAATGCTTCAGACTTGTGGGAGCTCAAATAGACTCGACCAAATTGCATAAAGTCATCTGTGAATGTGATGAAGTAATTTGCGCCATGCATTACCCTTTCATTCATTTAGTCACAAACATCAGAATGGATTAATTGCAATGATACAGATGCCCATTTAGAGCTTCTTTGGCATCGTTTTTGTTTCCTGTTTTCTGTTGCCAATTTCCTGTTTTTGGAAACAAAACAGTGAAAACATGTTTGGCAGGCTGTTTCTGTTTTCAAAAATTTTGGAAACAGAAGCAGTGTTTTGGAAAAAAGTGGAAGCAAGAATTTTGTGTTTTCATGTTTTTCCAAAACACTTCCAAAACACAGAAGCACAATGATGAACAGTAACTCACATGCTTTTTAACCATTTTTTCTTTTACTTTTTATTTAAAAACATACAACTAAATTGTATATCCAAACGTGTTTTTGTTTTCAAAAATTGACAGCGCAACAAAAACAAAACGAAAACAAAACAAAAACAAAAAACAGAAAAACGAAAACGATGCCAAACGACCCCTTAGCTTTTTCAAAATGGTTTTCTAGTTGTCTTTCCAGCTAGATAATGTTCACATGTAAGTAAAGACACCTCAGCGAGTGGGCCTAATAGGCCTTCTCTAGCTAGTCTACTCTTTATGTCTTGACCTATATGGCCCAGTATAGCATGCCATTTCACATAATCATTGCAAACATCATCATGCGTAGCAATCAAAGATATGAAATATGGACCTACTGTAGCTAGAATAATCAAGGTCCAAATCTCAAACTATCTTGAACAAAGCCAAAATTCCCAAAAGAAATCAACTTTAATGCCCTTCAAAGACAAATCTTAAAGCTCAAGCATGACTTAGTTATAACTTGAAATAGCTTCTAATCTCAGTAAAAATACGAGCAAAGCATCTCGGTTTTCCATAGTTATAACAAAGTATCTTAGTCTTAGCTTCACTACCATGCTTGCCACTATGGTGTTCAATAGTCTTTGTCTTTCTTCGGCATAGGTTCACTAAGCTTCCTAGAAGCCTTATCCATCCCTCTTGCGCTTAGGCCCAGATGCCTTGCACGAGTTTGACTCAGAATCATTGGCAACACCATCAGTGGCAGGTTTGGCAGCCTTCAGGCGCTCATTCTCCAACTTAAAATGGCGTGGAAGGACTTATAAGGTCTTGACACCTTCGTTATGTGTCATTTTTGCGTTCATGTGCTTCCAAGAGTCAAGAAAGGATGAAATCAAGCTTGAACATGTTGCTCATTAGTCAAGACAAGCCCAACTGTCTTAAGCTTGCCAAAACTAAGCTGACATCGACTCAAATGTTGTTTCATCGAGTGATGCGGCTTCTTCTAATATCTATTGAACTTCAAGTTCAATTCGCACAACTTAGACACAATGGTCACCTCGTACTAGTTCCTTTGAGCTTGCCACATCTCATGGGTAGTTTGATATTGCTCAAACTCATGAACTAGATTGTTCTGTGTGCAGCTTAACATGATAAAGCGAGCATAACTAACTTTCGTGCGCCAATTTTGGTAGGCCGCAAGGTCACAATGACGTTGAACCATATCCCTTACTTCAGGGTCTCATGCATGATATGATCAAGGTTCTCCAAGACACCTTACTCATCTAGTAGGTATTGGATCTTATGGCGCCAGACAACATATATAGTTCTCGCCATCCAACCATCTCCCTTTTGTTCAGATCAGCAACAACATTCTAGGCAGCAATTCTCAACTACATTAGGATCAAGCATAACGAATATTAATGCACCACAAGATATCACATTTTGCAGCATAATTCAAATCAAATAATGGAAACAATCCACTTGCAGCAAGATCGAAAACTCGCTATGCTCCTAATCATATCTCGCATACAAGTAATTATTAACATTATTTAAAATAATTATACGCAAAATTCTAGTCTTAGGAGCGAAATCCCAGATTTCCTCAACTAAAACCTCCCACTCAATCATGGCATATCAATTGCATCATTTCATCAATAATATTGCATGCTACAACATTTTTATAAAAATAATTATGGCAATATTTAATGCAATTTAATCACATAAACATGCTTGAACAAATATTTAAGCACATCAATGCCATAATCAATATCATATACATGCCATATAAAATTCAATCGTGCTTCATAAATTTTTCTGAAATATTAATAATAAAGCAATAATAAAAAATAATATGAATTTCAAGGCATTAAATTAGGAAAATATCCAAACAAATAATTCTAGAGAACCAGGAAGCACACCCCCACTCCCACTGCTTAGGACACATTCCCAGAATTGTCACAGCAACTTCGGCCTCCCGAGAGCACCACCAACGCGCCACCACGCGCCGCCTTTAGTTTCCATAAAATTTTTTTTATTTAAAAAATCAAAAATAAATTTATTTTAACTCCAAAAAATTTGTAAAAATACAAGAAAAATAGGAAATGATTTTTGGAGTCCACTAGTGGCGACGGTGTCAAAAATCCGCCACTGGTGACTCTTACCGCGCTCCCACGCGACCAAGCACAAGTGGGGCTGCGTTTTCTATTTTATTAAACTTTTTTCATTGTTTCACTCTCCCGAAGCGGCGCGTGCAAGCCACGCGCCACTTTCGCGCCAGAATGGGCTCTCGGTCGAAACATGAAAGTTGTTCCTGGTGACTGTCGGAGTCTGTTGGTACCCTCAGTGCGCCAATGTGATCAAATGGTGGGTCCCACGCACCACTGTGGAGAGTGGGATAGTTTCTGTGCACTCACAATTAAATCTGAATCTCCAGACTTGTTTTTTTTTTCAAATAAGTCCATTTCAATTAAGTCCCTGAAACTTAAAACGTAAAATTCTCCCAACATAGAAATCAATTTTACGCAAATAATATACCGTTGGAAAGCTTATGAAACAAGGATTCTAATGGTATAAGTTTCATGCATCAATTTGCGATTTAAACAGTTCGGAATTTTTGGTCAAAGTTACGGTTTTAACTAGTTTGACCCGAGAAATCTCAATCGATACAAGTCATTTGCATCTCAAAATTAGCAGATCATATAATCATCATATAATGATCAAATCACCAGAAAATCAAAGCCTAATTGCATGGTTTTCTATTAAAACAAAAAAACATGCCAAAAAACCATCAATTGAGATCACAAACACGAAAAGACCCAATCAAGCTCGGATACCAAAGTAGGAAAAACATGATCTATGGAGCATAGCAATCAAAACATGGATTAAAAAATTTAATCATGTTAATCAAATAATTTGCTGAAGCGAAAGAAATCAAACCAGGATCTTGGTGGGTCAATTACAGTGTTTCTTGGTCTTCGATACTCGTGGTGGACTTCTGCTACAGGGATGAGCATAAACCTCACTCTTCACAGTGCAAAAACCCTTTTTGCTTAATAATGGAGGGAGAAGTTTTTCTGTAGAAAGTTCTCAACTTTCTGATGGAAAAACAAGAGATGAGACTTACGTAATTTTTTTTTCTCTTTTATATATGAGTGGTTGTATTTTACTTGAATACTTCTTAGATAATTTTTGATATGATTCCCAAGGAATTTTATTAACAAATTATCTCCAATTATCTTGTTAATTTAATTAAGATTAAATTACCAAGATAATTCTTTCAAGTCCTGAGGAATGAATTGAAGGCCCTTTGGAAATTAAGACTTTTAGGAACTAATTTTTGGCTTGTAATGTAGGTTTGACTGGCATCTTTCAAACGGTAAGATGCAATAATAGTGTGATTGTTATTTTAAGATAAATTTCCTGGATATTGAAGAATATGGCAAACTTGGTTTGGTTAAATGAAACATGAAACCGTCGGCCTTTGCTGTTGGATTTGGGCTGAATTGGGCCTCAATCGACAGCCCTCAGCTGGAACCAAGGTCCAAAGCCAGATCTGAGGCTTGAAAGGTCTAGCCTTCCATTAATGGGCCGCTTTTCACCCATAGACTTTGTATTATAGGCTCATTTTTTAGGTGGGCTGGATTTCCTTATATATTGCCGAATACCAATCAAAATTGATTACCCAAATGAAAAATAAAAAATGGAAATGCAGCTGGCTGTTGGTAGACTCAACCACCAAACATTGGTGCGACGTGGGTCGGATCTGGATTAGTCTGAGCAAATTTTTGGATACCGACGAAAAAATGAAAAATGGAAATTATTAGGAAATAAGGAAGGGAATTGAAGTTACAGAGAAAAGAAAAGTCAAATGAATTAGAAATAAGTGGATCGGCCCGCGCTGGCGCGTCTGGCGTTCAAAAGTTTACTTCTTTAGACAATTTCCTATTCGAATTAAATTGTTTGATGCGTAGGAAAATTCGAAAGTACTACGAATTTAAATGTTTTGCATCTTTAAAAGGCTATATTATTAACATTGAGCATATGCCCTAAAGTTAGCAATAAATAGTAAATATTAGTTTGTACATGGACAGGTGCAATAGCTTCAATTTTGTTTCCTCCTCTAAAGTGTGTAGCACTTAAAACAAAAACTAAGTTTACTCTCTTCTTCATATGGACATTTAGAAATTGTTATTAGTTGTTTGATAAGACATTGCATCACTGGAAACAAATGGTTTGTGGTCTCTTAAGAATTCACAAATTGCATCTTTAGCTAAGTTAACATTATTGAAAAACAAATCAATAACTTGATTATTAACCATCTTCAGTTTTGTTATCAAATTAAAATAAACCCTATTTGTTATGTTTTTGGGCTGGCCAATAAGTCCATTTGTTTTCTAAAAACAGTCTTGTCTATAATGGACTGATCATATCATCAGTATACGATTTAGCTTTAATTTTTACTTAGAAATTTAATATCAGGGCTTTTAAACGTTTATGTTGCTAACCCATTAATGTTACAATTCTAAATTGTAATTCATGGGTTGAATAGCATTAATAGACTTCGTTAAAAAGGGCTCCCACACAACATAGGCCTTAGCTAAGTCTTGAAAATTCTCTATAAATTAAGAAATACTCAACTTAAATCATAGAAAATTCTTTGTAAATTAAGAAATACTCAACTCAAATCCTGATCCTTAGCTATCTTATCTAACAACTTTGTTCTAAATTAAAAGAAAATATTATTTATTTTGTAGAATAATTAAGTAGAGATAGGGGATATGATTTATTATAACATTTATTGTGTGAAAGAATAATTAAGTAGAGATAGGGGGATAGGATTTATTATAACGTTTATTGTGTGAAAGGAAACGGATAATTACAAAAAAAGGCTCAAGGGCAAGAATTGGCTAGAAACTAACCTAGGGTCTTCTTAGTAATTTAGTAAATGAGAAAAGAGAGAAAAGGACAAAAAAAGTTCTAATGGAGCCTCCTCACCGATCCTCAAAAGGGGCCTTTGATAAATTCCCTAGGTCTGTCAAATACTATTTAATATATATATGGCAAAGTTTGTGAAATCCTCCAAACTGGCAAATCCTATTGCCCAAGCTAGAGAAGAGTCAAACTTATAAATGCCCCTATCAATGTCTTCAGTTGCCCATATTGGTTTACACCAAAATGACAATTAACCTAAATTATTCCAACAATACCAAAGAATTAATCAAAGGCTAGGACAAATTTTCATTAGTCAATGGCTTTTTTTTTTTTGCCCAGTTCTATTAGTCAATGGTTGATTTATATGCATACCGAATGATTTGGCTCCCCATAAAGCCTTTCTATTTCTAAGATGGTCATCAAGACTTTTGGGTCAAAATACCGTACAGGTCCCTTTACTTACAAAAATGAATCAATTTGGTTCTCTTACTATAAAAACTGTCAATTTGGTCCTTTTACTTACAATTTGTTGTCAATTGAGTCCCTCTTCTTAACAGACTCTATCAATTGATTATATGTTTGTCCAATATTACTTATTTACAAATAATTGGTATAACTCTTTTGTTTTTCTACTTTGCTTACAAGACTGATACTTCAAACAACAAGAAAATGAAGACCACTAATACTGGAAGCTCACAACAAACTCAACAGAAACATCAGCGGAAACAGAAACGAAAACAGAAGCAACATATGCAAGAATCAAAATTTTATCCAATTGATAGATTCTATGAAGTATAGGGACTCATTTGACACAAATTGTAAATAGAGGGACCAAATTGATAGATTTTGTAGTAGGGGGACCAAATTGATCCCTTTTGTAAGTAGAGGGACCTGTACGGTATTTTGACCTTGCCATTGCTTCCTAAAGACATCTGCTACTCCTTGGGATGTAACGGTAGGGAGGTGGTTTTTGACGGTTTGAAACAGCGGCTGGAACAGAGATGGTGCGAATGAACCATCGTGATTTTCTTTGATAGTGAATGCTAGCACAACATGATTTTCGTCAAAGCAGAATCCACATACCTTGAAGTCTGCCAAATTAGGTTGGAAGAATTTGAGGGTTTTGTTAAATAAAGAATAAAAGGGTAGGCAGAAGAAGGGTAGAGGAATAAGAAGAATATAATAAATAAAAGAATAAGAAATACTTACTTGAACACCTCTTTGAAGTATGGTTAAATAAACTCCCACCAGATTTTTAGGGTTAATCTTGTTAGGGAAGTTAATGTAGTTAATCTCCTCAGGGTTTATTGATTAACTTCAAGCACAAATGATACATTATGTTACTAAATAACAATAGTGTGATAGTTATTTGAAGATAAAATTTCTTGGATGTTGAAGAATAATTCATGGCGAGTGGCGAAATCGGGTTTGGTGAAATTGGGCCTCAATCAACAATCCTCGGCTAGTACCAAGGTCCAAAGCCAGATCTGAGGCTTAGAAAGGTCTAGCCTTCCATGAATGGGCCGCTTTTCGCCCCATAGACATTGTATTATTGCCTCATTTTTTAGGTGGGACGGATTTCCTATATATTGCCAAATACCAATCACAATTGACTATCCAAATGAAAGTTCTAAGGGGAAATTAAGCCGTTAGGGTTTGTTCTGATGAGACGTTCTGAGCTCGAATCCTAAAAAGAGCGGAGTGAGATTATGGAAAATGAGAGGGTTATCTCCTATTATGAAATTCATTTCAATATCATGTTCATAATTAAAAAAAAAAAAACTGTTCAAATGAAAAATGAAAATTACTAGGAAATAAGAAAGGAAAATGAATTGATAAAAAAAGGAAAATGAGGTAATAGAGAAAATAAAAGACAAACTAATTAGAAATTGCAAAGTTTGGGAAATCCTCCAAATTGCAAAATTCTATTGCCAAAACTAGAGAAGAGTCGAACTCATAAATGCCCGTCTGTCAGTGTCTTCTGTCTCCCATATTGGTTCACACCCATACGGCAATTAGCCCAATTACTCCAACAGTACCAAAGATTTAAGAGATTTGCAACTTGACTCTCCAATTTGACCCTCCAATTGACTCTCTAACATGTCATTAGAAAACTTACTATAATTTCTAAAACTCTATTTAATAATAGGCTAAAAATAATTTTCCAAAGATTTAAGGGAAAATTTTAAAAAAGGGCAATGCACCAAGAATATTTTGAGATTAATACCATAGGAAATTTTATTTATTAGAAAGGAAATTAAAGTTTTTGTTAATTCCTTAGGATGTTGTAAATACCATTATATCCTTTTTTTTTATGGAATACCATTATATATCCTTTTAATGTTCTTTCATCTTTCATCTTTTTTCTCCTTTTCTTTGTTTTCTTTCTTCTCCTTTCCTTTGTTAGTCTTTTTCTTGTACATAATTTAGCGTTGAAACTCCAAAAAAAAAAAAAAAAATCCCCAACATTCAAACTTGATCCCAAATTTTAACAACACAAATGGCCCAATACCTAACACCCAAAAGCCTCCTTGATTATTTAGAAAAGAAATCATCCAAATTCCAACCCTTGTTCCAATCTGTATGTTCCTAGTTGTCCTTTTTCTCTCAATCAATTGCAACCGTAGCATACTTTTGAAAACCAGTTCAGATTCATCTTGGGGCAAATTCATAAGAGCCCTTTCGAATTCTTTTTCTCTTGTAGCAATTATATACGGTGGGTACCTTCGTTTGGTGCTCCTTTTTTTACCTTATGGGATTTTTCATCTTTTGTTGTTTTTGATTAATGGGTAATGAAATTGTCTTGTTTATGGTAGCTTCAATCTTTTTTATTCGTCCTTCAATATGTTCTTCAATTGTAAGGTTGTTTTCTACAATTCTCTCTCCCATGATTTATTCTACCTTTCTATTTCGTTAAAAAAAGGTTAAAATGATCATTACAATTTCCTTCTTAATAATTTTTACTTATTTTATTTCCTTTCTAATAATTAAGATATATATGTCATGGTATCAAACTGAAAATAATCTTGGTACATTGCCCTTTTCTAAAATTCTCCCAAGATTTAATCAAAGGCTCGGACAAATTTCTATTAGTCAACGGTTGATTTGTATGCATTTCATACCGAATGATTTGGCTCCCCATGAAGCCAACTTGGTGGAGCCAAAACAGAGAAAAAAATACAAAAGAAAAACAAAAAAAGCAAGAGCGAGTATATATCTTACTATCTTACTACTATATAAAATCACGAACTCCAAAATCTTAATTGGGAAATTTCATAAATACCCTTCGTATTATAGTAAAATAATTTTTTAATTATTTTTCTTTTTAGTCATTATACTTTTTTATTAATTATGAAAAGATATTGTAAATCCACTACAAATCTTCTTTCTTTTTATGTTTTTAATGGTTTTATGTTTTTAACGTGTTTGATAATTTATTTTCAATTTAGCTTAATAGAACTTTTTCAACGAAAAACTGTTGTATTGAATAAATGGGAACCTACTTATCACCTATCATTAAAAACGCTAATCCAAATCCATTTTAAAAGAAAATTGTTTCAAACATATTGCCCCCTTACAAAACTGACGTTTCTTCCTCTTCTTTATTTGTTTTTTTTTTAACCATCTTCTTCCTCCTTTTAATCAAAGCATCTTCAGAAATCTCAATTCATAAATATCTATGAAAACCGGATGAAAAAAACTCTCTTCTAAACTTCTTTAATTCTCAAACAACCATTGAAGATTTTTTTTTTTTAATTTCTTGTTGTTCTTCTCCCATCCTCTTGAGAATCAAAATAAAATTTAGGATGAAAACCAAAATAAAACAGCCATGTCAATATGATTTTGGAATCAAAGTTACTAGCATAATTCTTTTAAAAAAAAATTCAATTCTTTCATTAATACGGATGAGAAGCTACAGTGGCTTCCATTGCTTTTCTTTTCTTGTTTTCCACAAAACGTTGAAAATCCAATGTTCATACTTTTTTTATTTATGATATTTATATTTATATTTATATTTGATAATTATATACTTTTTCTATAAAAAATAAAAGGAATTAAAATTAAAGTTGTTTTTATCTTAAATAATATTGTTGGTTTTCTTCTCTTTTGTAAACCGATGTTTTTCTCAAATAATATATTATGTTATGTAATTATAAAGAATAAGGGTAACAATGCAAAATAAATTATTTTCAGGATAAGTGGCAATTTTTATCAGTACTTAATTTTCAGTAAAATACCAAACAATTTTTAAAGTTTGGATTCAGTACTTACAATATTCAATATTAAAAATTCAGTGCTTAATCTTTCAACACTTTATTTTCA
This sequence comes from Corchorus olitorius, assembly GCA_001974825.2. Classification (NCBI taxonomy): domain Eukaryota; kingdom Viridiplantae; phylum Streptophyta; class Magnoliopsida; order Malvales; family Malvaceae; genus Corchorus; species Corchorus olitorius. The sequence continues at coordinate 25,272 of AWUE01018079.1, forward strand.
GTTTTATCAAACAGAACCTAAGATTCTTTTGAGTCATTAAACTTTTATTATTAATTATGGAAAGATATTCTAAATCCAGTACTACAATTGTAATTATTATTTTACTTCTCATAATTCTTTTTTATTTGTAATTTATACTTATTTATTTATTTTACATAAAAAGTTGAATTAAGCAAAAAAAAAAATATTCCATCAAATTAAAAACCGGATGAGAATTAAAGTTAAATCTTAAAAGTGGGAATAGTATAACCAGTTTTGGTGGGACTACCCACCATCGAAATTATAGCCCCAAAACTTTAAATTATATTATAGGAAAAAAGTTTTTTTTTTTAATTTTATTTTTAAAAATAGAACCGGAGGTATGAATTTCTATGAAAATACCCTCCAACCAAACTCAATTTACCATATGTTAATTTTAAGTAGATAAAAAATATTTAAAATACTGACTTAAAATTTTGAACTTTATCTCTCAAGATTTTAAACTAATTGATTACTTGGTTTTTCATTTTTTATAGGAATACTTGACGAATCCTTTAATCTTATCTTAGCATTTGAGATGTGAAGGATGCGGGCATATTATGATTTATTATTATAAGGCCTTTGCAAGTAATTTTGTAGTAACTAACTATTGTTTGATAGCTTCTATTATTGATAAAATGGTTTACAAAATTACTCAATGAAATTTATTCTCAATAACTTTTAAGAATTTATTAGATAAACTTAATCTTTTTAAAATTAACAATTACATTATGTAACTTCAAATGAGTTTCAACCAAAACTTCAATTTCACACGTGTGGAAAGTTATGTTGTGATTATCATAAAGGCTTTGGAGGTAAATTCAGATTTCATTGACCTTGCCATCTATAGGTTGACATAGTATCGAGTTTTTGCTGTGAAAGATTGGAGGATAAATTTCGTCTTACGTTTATAATTTTCTTTTTAAATTTATATGTAATTAACTTTTGAATACATTATCATTTTTCTGTGATTGAGTTCATAAAGGGGTTTTGATATAGGATTTGTCATGTGGATGGGTTTCTTTGAAACTTTCAATTCAAAAGACAAAAGAAGAAGAAAAAATATATAAATATAAATATTAAGCTAGAACCTAGAATATTGAATTTAATCTTAAATATTTACTAATAGGATGTAAAGTTTTTGAATTAGTTAATAATATTATACTTTTTTTATAATCATTATAACTAAATAAATAAAAAATTTGATAACCTTCATCATTGATGAAAGTTTATTAAAGTTGCTAAGAATATAAGATTATTGAATCTATTGATAACATCACAATTGTTTTAATAACCTCTATATCTATTTTAGTAATCTTAAATAGATAATGAGATTGGTAACCTTCACCATTAAAATTGTTGAGTATGTAAGGTTACTATATTGATAGTATCTCATAATATTTTTAATAATTTTTATAGCTTTTTCTATAAACTTAAATAATAAAATTTGTACCCTCCATTATTGATAAAATGTTTCAAATATTATTAAGGATGTAAGGTTACTTAAATCTTGATACTATTATAACATTTATTGTATAACATGTTTAATTAGTAATCTTAAATAAGAAAATTAGCAATAAATATTATTAATAATGTAAGCTTATTGAATAGTTAATAATATACCTTTTTTTGAATAACGACTATATAGCTTTTTAAGTAATTTTAAATAAGAATTTTTTAATCAATTTTAAATAAGAAAATTGACTATTCATAATTGATGAAAAGTTATTTAAGTTGCTAAGAATGGAAGATAACTTAATTTTTGATAACATCATATAATTAACCTTTAAAACTTTTCTTACTAACCTTTATTAACTTTGCAGGTTTAATAAGTAATTTAATATATCAATCTATATTTTTAATTTTAAACCTTGATTTTTTTTCTGTCTTCTCATTTTTTTAAGACGAGGCAACATTATATTTAATTATCTATCTTAGAACGCCATATAAATAGATTTCAAAATTGTTGATAAAATCTAAAATCTCCATTATTAAGCAACCATGTTTTGCACAGTGTTACAGCACCACCAATCTATTATATATAACTTCATTAATATCCAGTTCCCATGCTATGTACAATTAAAACGTAATGACCATAATTTCATAATTTTAAGATTTTTTTTCTCCTTCTTTTGTCTCTTTAATGACATTGATTACTTCAAATCTTTGTAAAATAAATAATTACTAGATTGAAGATTAACGAATTAAAATTTTGAAGATTGAAAGTCAAATTGAAAATTGTGATAAGCTGATGATTACCAAAAGATTTAAAAGTAGCATTGTGATTTTCATGAACCTACCCAATTACGAGTTCTATGAAAAATATATAGTATCATCTATTTCTAGATTTTACATATATAACTTCTTCAATAACCTTTATAGCTTTTTCAGTAACTGATTATTGTAAATTCGATAACATCAATTATTGATTAAATTGTTACCAAAATTTACTTATAATTAAATGTTATTGCATTTGTTGGTAAATGTAAAGCTTTTTCATAACTACATATATAGATTTTTTCTGTAATTGTGTATTATTATAAATTTGATAGCCTCTATTGTTCATGAAATTGTTATCTAATTAATTTATAATATAAATAAAAATTTATTGAATTTTCTGGTTTACGTATAGTTTTTCTTTTATAAAATATATAACTTTTCAATAACTAACTACTGTAAATTCGATAATTTATGTTATTATTAAATGGTGGCTAATTGTTCAAATTGGTTCCTAACGTTTACGAGAATACTCAAATAAGAGCATAACCTTCTAATTTGGTTAATTAAGTTCCAAACGTTGCGAAATCGGCTCAAATAAGTCCTTAGAGTCAAGTTAAATCCCTAATGTTTTGGGGTTTATTGGGCTATCAATTTGACGCCAGAGACTAATTCGAGCTAATTTTGCAACACTAGGGACTTAATTAACCAAAATAAAAAGTTAGACTCTTATTTGAGCATTGTTACAAACGTTAGGGACCAATTTCAACATTTAACCTTATACGGTTAATATAATTACCCATAAGAAAAATTGATAAGTTTATTCTCAATAATTTTTAATAATTTAGACAAATTTGATGTTTTTAAAATTAACAATTACATTATATTACACAATATCTAGCCTAAAATGAGTATAAACCAAAAATTAAATCCCACGTGTGAAACACGTGGCAGAGCACTAGTGTATATATATATATATATATATATATATATATATATACACACACTAGTAATGACACGTGCGTTGCACGTATGTTAATAATTTATAAAATATATAAAATATTAAA
>AWUE01018081.1:0-17907 GCA_001974825.2 Corchorus olitorius
TCACTTCAAATTCAATTCCAAACACCATATCAACATTCCCAAAGTATCCCCAACACAATATCAACTTCAAAACATCAACTAATAAGAAATTAAATTAACTTCATGATCAAATTCAAACTTCACTTGCCCACATTATCAACTCTTTGTTTCCATTCTTTTTCCATTGCTTCAAACTTCGATTTTGAGTACAACAAAACTCCAAAGCACCTCAAAGCCACAACCCAATTACCAATTAATCTTAAAAGCAAACATAAATTCAATAATTTGTAAAGAATTTTCTCAAGTTCCTTACTAACCTTGCTTCCAAAAATATTCTCAATTTGCCAACAAAATACCAATGGTTGAGTAGAGGTTTATGAGAGGAATCTTTGTTCCAATTGCATGCAAAAATGTTGCTTGAATGTAAAATGAATTCTAGAGAGATAAAGGTAGGTTTAGGGTAGAAAGAGAGAAAAAAAGAAAAGGAGAATGACGGGAAAGAGAAGAGGAAGGGAAGATTTAACTTAGTCATATTAAATAAATTGGCTAAATTGCCAATTGGTCCCCTAACTTCAACAAACTTAGGAATCAAGTCCCATAGCTCTTCTTTTTATTCAATTGAACCCTTAATTTCTCCCCTCCACTATTCCATATAATTAATTTCTAGCACCACAAATATTTTTATGGTATTACAATTATGGAGAGAATTAAAAAAGTTATGAACCTATCAACAAATTTAGTAACCATACATATTCTTATTACTTTTAGTAAATTTTCTTTGATAAGGAATGTTATTAGTATTCTATGATTATTAAAAATGGTATAACTTAATTAAAATTTAAAATTTCCAACTTAATTAAAATTTCTAAATTAATATAGAGGTGAAGGAAAAAGACATGAAAAAGAAAAAGAAATTCTAACCAATACAAATTGTCATAGACTAAGTTCTAAAGTATTAATGAACTAATTATTAAAGTATATCTTAATGAAAATTATTATTTAAAGTATACATCACGGTAATTGGTAAAAAAAGTATACATCACGTTAAAAATTTAAAAGGTAAAGTATAAACATTTTATATAATTTAATATATTATGTTAGAACATCCAAACAAAATTATTAATTTTAATTAAACGGCAACTAAAATTTCGTATGGCCAATTTTGGATTATTATGAGAATCTTATTCATTTAGTAAGTTTGGCATAAGATTTAATTTTTTTTTGGCACCAACATAAGATTTAATTTATTCACGAAGCTATATATATATATTAATTTGATATATTACATAATAACCCTTAAAACATAAACTTAAATATTTAAAAATAAAAAGGGTATTTTAGATATTTCAGGTCAATGGTTTTGAAGTTTAGATTTATATAGTATATAGATATAGTATATAGATATAGATATAGATATAGTATATAGATATAGATATAGTAACTTATATTGATTTGGAAGTGACAAATTGAACCGAAATGGAACTTGACAAAATTCCTTTTGATATGATTAACTAGAAATTTATGCCTTGGATTGGGAAAACTTGAATTCAAGATGGATTCGAACTCCAAATGACTTGATTTAGAAAATATTTGCCACCCATATATGAAAGCAATCTATTCCTTGTTCCCCTGCTTTTTCCTGCCAAACTTTGAAACCGGAATGCTTTGTTCATTCCAGAAGAAATTGCCAGGATCAACTGCAGTCTTTACACGAACAAGTCTCTTGAAATTGTTGTTGAAGTATTTCAATCCCCAAATTGACGCTTGTGCATAACTTGAATCCCTTTTATTATTCCTCCCAATATCAAGATCCCTGTAGTTGAAATAGGCAGCCCTTGGAGATTTCGAAACATAAGGTTCCATAAACTCGTACATCCTTCTCATCAACCTTAGTTGCTTCTCTGTTTCCTCTGCATCTCCCCAATCTCGAATATATTGAATCCCATAAAGAATTCCACTTCTATAAGGGAAAGGAGTTTCCGAACTCGAAATTCGGTTCATTATTCCCCCGTAAGGTGTTAGGATCAATAATGGACCGTCTTCTTCGACAATCATTTTGAACATTCCTTGTAATCCTGTTTCTGATATTGGTTCTTTCACATAGTCGGATTTGGCTTTGGAGAATTGCGTAGATGCCATTGTCCTGTTAGTCAAAACATCTATGGAGCCTGTAATGGAGAAACCAGCAAAATAAAGGACAGATTGGATCCAACTCATTTCCGTACAGTTGTCTCGAGTTACTCCAAGCTCTGGGAAACGATCTTGTATAATAGGAAGGAGTCTTTCAGTTGTGCCAAGAAACAAGCAATCGAAGGAAACTTGAACAGTTTTATTCCCATTTGAATTCGTAACTCCAAGAACAACATGAAGAAATATGTCTTCGTCAAGCTTCTCTCCAATGGTTTGCCACTTTTGAAGAAGTTTGGATGCTCCTTGTTCCTCTGTCTTTGGAACTTGAAAAACAGTAACAATTGGAGGAACACGAATTAACCTAAGTTTCCATGAGAAAATAACTCCAAAACTGGCTGCTCCGCCGCCTCTGATTGCCCAAAAAACATCTTCACCCATGGATTTTCTGTCAAGAACATTTCCATTAACGTCAACCATTTTGGCATCAATAACATTGTCGGAAGCCAAACCATATTTCCTGAATATGGTACCGAATCCGCCGCCACTGATGTGTCCTCCTACGCCAACAGTGGCGCAACTTCCGGCGGGGAATCCGTGGATATTGCTTGAGCTACCAATTTTGTAGTATAATTCACCTAGAGTTGCACCTGCCTCAACCCATGCATAATCATTTTTGATGTCTAAAGTGATAGATCGGATTCGAAAAAGGTCGACGACAATGAATGGAACATAATCAGACATGTAAGAAAGGCCTTCATAGTCATGCCCTCCACTTCGAACAACAAAATGCATATGATGTTCCTTGGAACAGATTGTGGCTGCCTGGATGTGAGCTTCCGAGTATGGAGTGATTAGGTATTGTGGTTTCGAAGAATTGGAGAACCTCAAATTTCGTATGGAAGATTGGAAAATAGATAAATATTGAGAGCTGTTTTGGCTAAAGATAACATCGGAAGTTATGTTGGAATTAGACGGAAAATGAGAGGAAAAGCAATGAAGAAAGGTATCATTTGAAGTTGCATAGCAAATTGATGAGAAAGAAAGGAAGAGAAATAAAATTAGTGTTGCCATTCTAGACTCCAAAATCCTCCTCATCTTTTGAGAGGATTATTTAAATTGATTCAAGAAACAATGGGCAGGAGAAGACTTACTATTTATAAAATTTTTGATGTTAAGGCCTTAATTAAGACTGTTTGGAGAGGGGATTAAGCTATAAAACGAAACCTTAACCCTTGACATTTCGTAATAATTAATTAATGGGTAATTATTTGATACACCGGCGGTGTAAATTTTGGACTCCACAAGCGGGTTGTGGAGTTGACACATGTCCAATTTTTTAATTAATTAAGTTTTAAATATTTCAATCTAGTCCCTAGAGGACACATGTCACCCTTCAAGACCCGCTTGTGTAGTCTACTAAACTCCACTGACGGTGTATTGTATAATTTGCCTTAATTAATTACGTGATCAAGATGGATGTGTACGTACTTTGAAGATAGAACTTGTGAATTGTGATCTTTAAAATCTATTTAGACGTCTTTAGAGAACGAAAAATTCAAAGCAAAAATGAGAATTCCTAAGTTCAAACCAAGAAGTTTGTAGCAAAGATTAGTACCAAGGAAAATGATGGCATAGACTAATTTAATTGGGGAGTTGACTAAGACTATTAGAAAAGTACTAGGTAATATTTTTCCAGCAATGCTTTGTTTTCAAAAAAAATGTATATATGATTGGCTTCTTGCTTGACTTGCATCTTTCAGACGGTTAAATAAAAAAATAAGTTGACACTTGACAGTGTATATTTGAAGACAAAAATTTCTTGCCAATTCAATAAAAAAATAAGAATCAATTAGAATCATTTACAATAATATACCAATTCATTTTTGGTCAAAAAGATCATCTTGGAACTTCAAGAGATAGTAAAATTTGTGTTCCTTTTTTTTTTTTTCGCGAGATAGATAGTAAAATATTTGTTCCTAGAGTAGTATTTTGTCACATATACAGGAAAGGCATATATATAGCCAATTAGCTGATTGTTTAAGTTTGGAAAGACACAACCAAGGAAAGAACCAGCAACTCGTTACCTAATTCCTAAGTGCCAGACAAGAATGGAGACAAAGTTCAGGCTGTGACAGTCAAGCTGGAATTCATATATTTACCTTATATGAACATATAATTAATTAAGATGCTAAATTGGGGTTGGGTGGTAGATGTTTGACACATACAGGAAAACCAACAAATGTGCAGATTTACTTGCAGTTCAGAATCCTCCTTTGGAGCTCATTCCATTCTTGGAGAAAGGTGCACATGGTCATGTCAGCCTAAGATCTTAAGCTAAATTAACTGTCTTGTGTACCAAAAAAATTGGTCAGATGGACAAAAATCTCTATAGAAGATTTCAACTTCTTCATTTCTTTTTTTTTTTTCCTGATGACTAAGAGTTCAATTAGTATTAACCGCCTATCTAATGTAACAAATATAAAAGAACATGAATCGTTGGCGCTGTGGGATCATTTTTTTTTTTATTAACTGAGTCCAATTTAGCTAATGCAAAGCTCCCATCCTCCCTATTAAAAATTTTAAACCAATTCATCACTAATTGTTTTTTTCAACCTTCTACTGGTATTTACAGATCAAAGTACGACCTTATTCTTAAATTTGGATCAGATGAGATTATTAGAATAGTGATTAAAACAAAGTTTATATTTAAATTCCATTTAGATCCAAAACGGTGATGAAATGGTTATAAATACACGAACTAAGAACCCTCCTTTTGATTTTAGAGTCAAAATAAGTATATTTTGTTTGACTGACACCCAAACTAACGAAAGCACCTAAATCTTAAGGAAATGCTACTATACCATCAAACCGTCAATAATTATTTGCATTTTCTAGTCATGTGGACTCTAATAATTGATGAAGTGGCATACCAGATTTGATTTGACAACGCTAAAGATTCTGGTACAATATTACATTTAAAGTACGTTTGGTTCATGGTAATGAAAAAGGCTGTAATTGAATTGTTAATTCAATGGAAAAATAAGGGAATAAATAGATGAATTTTAATAAATTGATAAGTAATAAATATAAAAATACTATTTTACCCTCCACTCAAAGCTCTTTATCCTCTTGTTCCTTTTTTTCTGTACTATTTTTTCTTTCTTTCTTTCTTTTTGTCCGCCAGTTCCTTTCATCTTCTTCTTTCTTTCTTTCTTTCTTTTTTTTTTTTAAATTGCAACCAAAATCTTATACAATCAATTTCACCTGAGAACTTGAGTCTATGAAATCCTCAAATAGTGATACGAATATCAACAATTACAAGTCCACACTTCTTTCTTTCTTTTTGTCTGTCAGTTTCTTCCCATCTCTGCTCTAATATCAGATTCATAGAACTTCCTCTTCCACCCGTCGATGGCCTTCCACAAGGAGCTGAGTCCACCTCTGATTTACCCATTCACAAAATCCCTTACTCTGCTTCGATGATAGCTTTCATGGGCCCTGCATCGGAGTTGCCTGGTGGAAGTACACCACAAGACTTCATGGTGCCGCCGGTTTGGATGGATTACCCAAACAACATAGCTGTTAAGCTCCATGAAAATGGTGAGTCGCCAGGACTGAATGGACTCTGTTTCCGACTTTGAACGGCTTGGCACATTGTTTTTAAGTTGCAAAATTATGACTCCGAGAAGCTGCTTTGAGTTCATACTTGATGCATTTCGTGTGCTTAATAAGATTCACCAAATACCCATTGTTACAGTGGTATTTTGTTATGTGTTCATCGTGTTCTTTGTTTTTGGGAGTTTTGATCTCATAGAAAGAGTTAAATAGCAGAAAAAGTCGTTTTTAATATAAGGGTTAAATAGTCAAAAAAATATTAAAACTGAATTCGGTGAAACGCCGAATTGCAATTCTTGACTAATGGCACCGATTTGCATTTACAGGAGATCTTGTAATTTGGCTGTAATTGCGATTCCCAGTACATCCAACCAAACTGCTGAAAAATGAATTCAGCCGAATTGTCAATTCCTTCCCCCCAATTCCCCCCAACCAAACATGCTGTTAGGGATTTGTTGCAGTGTAAATAAAAATATAATAAAAATGACAGTTTTTCTTGGTTGTTTTTTTTCTAATGGTGATTTTTTCCTTCATACTGCTTATATTTTAGCCTCTGATGATGATTTAGTTTTTGATCCCTTTTGGAAGAAGTTGTGGAAGAGTCCGTGTAACAATAGAGTCAGACATTTTCTTTGGCTTTCTTCCTTAGATAGACTCACTACGAGATCCTTACTCCATAAAAGAAACATTTCTGATCTTTTGACTTGTGACTTTGCATTGATTGTGAAAAGGATTCCTTGCATGTGCTTAGAGATTGCACTTTTGCTTCTGATATTTGGCATTCTCTTCCTGTGCCTAACAATTTTTTCACTTCCATTTCCTCTAAAGAGTGGATATCTTTGAATCTATCATCCACTAATCTTTTCAAAGGCACTCCTTGGCCTTATATTTTTTCTTTTACTTGTTGGTATATTTGGAAAGCTAGAAATGTCAAAATATTTCAAGGCAAACTTTCTCTCCCGAACTCTATTAAAATAGCTGCTTCAAATCAGGCTATTGAATTCTTTCATTTGACTTTTAACAATGTGTCCCTCATTAAGAGAATTGGGATTCTTGTTTCTTGGATTCCCCCAATCCGATGCTGGTTTAAGTTGAATTCTAATGGATCCTGTGATGGGAATCCTGGAACTGCTTGATCAGGAGGGGTTATTAGAGATGATCAAGGACAATGGATTGCTGGCTATGCTAGAAAAACTGGAAGAGTGACAAGTGTTCAAGCTGAATTATGGGGATTAAGAGATGGGTTGGTGATGGCTCATTCCAAAGGAATACAAAACTTGAAAATTTCTATTGATGCTTTGCTTGTTCTTAACCTTATTAAACATGATGATACCTCTATTCACCCATTGGGAAATATTATCTCTGATTGCAGGTCTTTAATGCAAAATTTTTCCAATATGAAGATCTATCATTGCTATAGAGAAGTAAACATGGTGGTCGATGCTTTGACCAACAATGGAAGAACAATGAATGAGTAATTTGTAACTTTTGATGTTATTCCTCATTTTGTATTGGACCTTTTATTGGCGGATATTGGAGGGATTTCATTCCCTAGATTTGTAAACACTTCTATTTAATATTAATTAGTACCTTTTCTACCAAAAAAAAACATAAAAATATTCTTACTCCTTTAATTTACAGAAGGATTTTTAGCGAGCATAATCGCATAAATAATGACGTATTATAATCTATAACTGACAAAATAGACATGTCACATGTGGATTGTTAGCCACATGTTTTTTTTATTATATATACTAAATAGTATTTGAAAGACCTAGGGAATTTACCAAAGGCCCCTTTTGAGGATCGATGAGAAGGCTTCATTTGAACTTTTTTTTGTCTTTTTCTGTCTTTTCTGACTTGGTTAATTACTAAGAAGGCCCTCAATTAGTTTTTCACCATTCCCTTTTCCTCCAACCTTTTTTCGTAATTGCAAAGCTTTTAACCAGTTGAATGTGAAAGCATTTATTGACCATTAAATCATGTATTATTTATCTAATAAGAAACCCCTCAATTAGTTTCTCACCATTCATTTTTCCTCCAACTTTATGAATTTACTATTTGATCCCATGTTTGGGTTAATGAGGGACTAAATTATTAAACATTTTAGTGTTTTTCCACCTACCAAATTACTTTAAGACCCTAAACTTTGGTTAATATTGAGTTGGATAACTCTACTTTTTGATCTTTTACTAAAGGTGAATGTGAACACAATTAATTGTGGTTTTAAAAGTAAGTTTATTAATTCGCAATATTGATTTTTTTTTAAAAAAAGTGCATTATTAGACATTTCATATTATTAGACATTTCATATTCAAATAGAATTATTATAGTCTTTTTTTAAAAAAAGAAAAGAAAAGAATGATTATAGTCTTATAAAGATGGTTTTTTCTCCATGTTATATTGCAATGTATCCTTCTATATATTTGTTCGATAAATTAAGCGATAACAACTCTAAAAAGAGGAAATTGTATAACAACAACTACAAAAACTTTTATTTTCTACAACAACATGTTTTAAGGCACTATTATTTTACTTTAGCAGATTAGTTCTTCAATTATAAGATCTGCTCCAAATATCGAATTTCCTAACCACCTACTCACATATATGATAAGAAACGAGAGAAAAAAAACTCTATAACTAAAATGATTTGCTAACCACATATCAAGAATGCTCGACGCGCCAGCGTGAGCCGATAATCACCTACGCACATATATGATAAGAACCAAGAAAAAAAAATCTAAAATTAGAATAATTTGCTAGCCACAAATCAAGAATGCTCAACACGTCAGCGTGAGCCGATCAACTTGTTATTATTATTAAAATTGTTAGCCACATGTTAGCTTTTTTCTGATGTGAAAACAAGATCGCGTAGCCAAATCGCGTAGCCAAATATATCAGCCAACAGCCTACATATAGTAAGCTAATAATACGGGTGCACCTCTGACATTTCTTAATTTGATTAATTACGTATTTGAAGATAGTACTACTTAATACCAAAAAAAAAAAAAAGATAGTATTACTTGTGATCTTTAAAATCTATTTAGACTTCAGAGAACCAAAAATTCAAAGCAAAAATGAGAATTCCGAAGTTCAAAGCAACAAGTTTGCGGCATGCATTAGTACCAAGGAAAAATAGGGCATAGACTAATTTGATTGGCGAGTTGACTAAGACTATTAGAAAACTAGGCATTAATCAATTTGTAACCAAATACTATAAGTTCTTTTTAACTAATGAATATAGTATTGTGTTTGATAATGAGATTTATATATTGGGATAAAGAAAGTCAATATATTAGATATTATCTCCGTGTATTTGTGTTAGATTTTATTTTTTAATTTTAATAGTCGCATAAAGAATTTTAATTTTAAAAAGAAAAATGCTACAAAAGTTTTTTTTAATTTTAGGATGGGAGGAAATCATAAATAAACAAATGGAATCATTAATTCAATCTTATCCTAATATATTATTTTGGGTGAGTGAAAATATATACTATATATTATTTTTAGTTACTAGGGAAATTACTAAAAGGTCAAATTGATGATTAATGTGGTGCTACCTTTTGGCTTTTTTTGGTCTTTTCTCACTTTTCGGATGATTAAAAAGGCCCCTCTATAAGTTTCCCCCCTTCCTTTTCCTGCTACCCTTTTTTTGTAATTACTCATTTCCCTTCCTTAATTGCTTTTAATTAATATTCCCCATCCCCCCCCCCTTTTTTTTCCTCTCAAACATTTCACTACTCCCCTATGTTTTCACCTCCACATCTCTTTCCTTTTTCTTCTCCTTCCCCATCTCTTCATCATGGACCGTTCAATGTTTTTCCCTTCTGAATTAAATCACTCTTTCTTCAATGCGTCTATTATTATCCAATTAACACCATATCTTATTACATCTTTGCACTTCCTATTACTTACTTAAAACTAATCCATTTAAATTGCATTTTACTGTAACCTTATACAATTCAATCAATTAATCAAGCACCACTCTAGAACAAAAAATGTCTGTGAACCTTATATAATTGATTATATTAATATTCTTATTCAATCAGTTAATCAAGTACCACTTTAAAACAAAGAATGTCCGTAGCGCCAGCGCGGGCTAATATGACTTGTATTAATTGTATGTAGTCAATATGAAAACAATTTATCAAACCAATTAACTTTGTACAAATATCAGCAAGAGAATAACCAACTACTGAGCATACAGCAGTTTAAGAATAACTTTAATATTAAGGTATAGATTTAGATTTTATAAGCCAATATACACAATACATTCTAAACCCGAAACCCATCCAAAAATTGTGATTAAAAAAAGTTGTAGTTGGCTTGAAAATTGTGATTCGAGATAAGGAGGGACATGGGAGACAAATCAAAGTTTAAATAACTTGACATCCTAAAAATAGTGATAGATCATACATGAGACAATTGATTGTGTTGATGCAAAAATGTGTCGTGGCCCAACAATCACGTAGATCGAGCTCCGAAAGTCCTGCAAGAGAGTAAACCGTGAGAAAGAGGTCCCCCTGTGATGTTTGAGGGGGGACCTCCTCCGATGGTCAAGTCAGTGAGGTCCACTTTCAGTGTGTTGTGAGTGTGTTTTGCAATGTAATATCACATAATTGAGCTTAATTGAGCTTAGCATAGAGCATAATGAGAGAATGGTCATACCTTGCCTATTTATTTACCTCAGAGGCTAGAGTTTTGCTAGTGGGCTTAGGCCTAAAATAAAGTATGATCAACAATTGCCCCCCAGTCGAGAGCGATCATAAAGTGGTCGGACGAGCGACTTATCTTTTTCGGTGTTTTGAGAGTCCGAAGACATTCGTCATGTTAGTTTATACTCAATCGCGGAGTTCATATGCTCGTTGGTCTTACAACCGTTAATGATCCAAAGTAGGCTCACATGCATTAGATAAACAAATATGTTATTAGTAAATGGGAGAAAGGTGTGTATTAGGCATGTATCGATTAAGCATACTCAAATGGAAATCTTAGCGTTCGTCGTTCCTGTGGCAAAGTCCAGGATGTTCGTCGTGTTGGTTTATACTCCATTCGGAGTTCATGTACTTTTTATTCAATCGTGGAGTTCGTTTAGATTAGTTTATATTTAATCGCGGAGTTCGTGTTTCCAATGTCCAAGACGAACATCGTTCTAGTACCAACGACCGGACGAACGTAGCTAATGCTGACAGTTTAATTTATGCATATACATAGTAATAAATATATCATTTTAATGTTGCACAATAATCGAGATAGAATTAGCCAAATCTGACCTCAAAATCGGAAAGGGGACGTTAGGAAACTTTAGGAACCGATCTAAGTTTTCTAAGAACCCGTCTGGTTTGAGTCGAACCGAGCTGTTAGAGTTTCTGGTTTGACCCGATTTAGTCAACAAGCTGGGCGGTTTGGTCAAAATCAACTTGATGACTAGGATGACACGTGGCGTGCCCTGATTCGCCGAATCTGCTGACTGTACATGCTTACGCGGCAAAAGTGGGTCAGAGGATGATGACATGGCAAAATCTAGTTGGTTGGACTCGTTGACGTGACTTGCTGACTACTCATGCTGACGTGGCAAAATGGTGTCAGATCTAATGATGTGGATGAATGAATTTTCGCTACATCATCCAAAGTTGACCAAAAGGTAGAGCGGCGCGTGAGACTTTTGAAATGGTGGGCCGGCTTGTGGAGGCACATGGGCGTGCATGGAGGCTCCGTTGGCCGCCAAATTTTGCTGACCACCTCGACTCGATGCCCCCTGTCTACTGATGGTGGCGGTGCAGCGAGACGATGGCCCGATCTTGGCGGATCTAAGCCGACAGTCGCGGGTTGAGAGAGAAAGAGGCGGCGGCGCGTGTAGGTGCGTGAGGCGGATTCCGGCGGCAGATCGAGATGAAATTTTAACAGTAGACTCATCTCATCGAGAGGGATCCAATGTGGTGGTGGTTCACCGAATTGACGGCCGGATTCCGGCGGAATCTCAAATAGACACTCGTCAGAGCTAAAAATTAACCGGAAAGAGCAAAACTTTTTGCTTGTTTCCCATAAACGACGCCAAATGTCGATGCCGAAATGTGTCGTACCCCAACAATCACGTAGATCGAGCTCCGAAAGGCATGCAAGAGAGTAAACCGTGAGAAAGAGGTCCCCCTGTGGTGTCTATGGGGGGGACCTCCTCCAACGATCAAGTTAATGAGGTCCACTTTCAGTGTGTTGTGAGTGTGTTTTGCAGTGTGATATCACACAATAGTGCATAATAGAGCTTAATTGAACTTAGCGTAGAGCATAATGAGAGAATGGCCATACCTTGGCTATTTATTTATCTTAGAGGTTAGGGTTTTGCTAGTGGATTTAGACCCAAAATAAAGTATGATCATCAGGTTGGTTAGAACTTAGAGGTATGTTTGGCTATTATTTTTATTTTTATTTTTTGGTAGAGTTTGACTTTTTTTTTTACTGAAATTAATCATATGTTGATGATGTGAATTTACCAGAATCTCGTCTTACAACCACTTAAGTTCCACTTTGGGTCAAGCCCAGATGGCATATTTGTAACATTTACTCTTGTTTGATTAACTTGAAGATGTGATTACGTTAAAGTTATAGGGCTCTGTCAATGGATTGGGCTAAATGTGGCCACGGTAGGGTTAACGGTCCTTGGAAGGGCCAACCTTCAGCCTAAAATATAAAGCCCTCTATTATATATATATAGAGAGAGAGAGAGAGAGGCTCGCTTCATTCCGTAGGCCCATCTTAGCTATTTCCAATCACAACCAAAGAAAAATAGAAAGGAAATAAAGAAGGAAAAATGAAAGATTAAGGATGAAAATAAGCTAAGGAAATTATGAATTTCTTTAGTTTGATTGGGAAATAAAAACGAAGTAAATATTTACACTTTACAGAGATACATATAAGGAAAATTGAAAAAAATATGATATTATTTTTAGTTTGATAAGGGTTAAGGAAATGAAAGAAGAAAATCACAAAGAAGCTAAATAAGAAAAGAGTTTTGCTCTAAAAAAAAAAGAGTTTTGCTACTTGATCCTCTAATTTGATCTTCCTCACGTGTTATTAGAAAATTTATTATAATTTCTTAAATCCTATTCAATAATAGTCTAAAATCAAGGGATTTACCCCGTAAACTTTCCATATTTATAACTAGGGGCTAAATCTACATTTAATTTATTATCTTAATTATTAGGAGGGTCAAATTGGAGGCCGGAGGGTATAAAGAATTTTCCATAAAAAACTCAAAAAAGTCAGTATAATTATGCTAGTGTCTTTTTTCTTCCTTTTCTTAGTACTTTTCACAAGTATTTTTGAAACAAATTTTTATTGCAAAAAAGGGAGGGAAAGTGAAGAAAGTCAAAATATTTGGTCCAAAAATTAGTGATAGAAGGATATATTTGCATTCAATTACACGCGGTTTTGGTAAGTTGGAATGCTTTTATGATATGATCCAATTTCGTACGGAGACGACGACGTGTTATTAATAAACCCCCTAGTGGTGGGGATTTTCCTATTTTGGCTTCTATTATTAATTATCACGTTTCACTCTTTACTGAAAAAAATCAGCCAACTTTATCTTAAAAATGATGATCTTTTACGTTGAAAAAACAAAAAGATTTAATCAAACCCAGCAAGCTAAGCTCTTGAGTCTTGATCGCCATGCTTAAGCTGGTTCAAACTTCAAATTGATGATGAGAGTTGATAAATTACAAACTTGCACGGCTTAAGAAGTTGAGCCAACAAATGAAGACGTCTTCAAGATGGCAATGGCAATGTCAATGCCAAATAAGAATCAAACAGACAAATGCCCCTATCAGGGTTTGCCGGCCAATATTGTCTCCCTTGGTTGCCCAATAGTCATGGCTCACGCCTGACATAGAGTTGGATCCTGCACCAGCCCCAGCCAATCGATTAATTCCTTATATATATGGTTCAAAACATTTAGACATGATTGTAATAAATTCACCGAGTTCTTCAAGTTGGTCTTGATGTAGATCCTAAACTCCGACCTTCTAATACATGACCGTAAGGGTAAAATGGTTATTTCATTATGGCTTATTAGTCTTTTTGCCCCATGAGCTATTGCGTTAAGGACGTTGTGTCCAGAAACTTAAAATCAGGATATTTTATCCCCTAAACTTCCAAATTTAGGACATTTTACCTCATAAACTTCCTAAATTCAAGACATTCTACCTACTGACGGAGGCCAAATATTGTTCTGAATCTCGAAAGTTCAAAGATTAAATTGTCCTTGAACCAATAATTCAGGAGACAAAAAGGCTGATAAGCCATTTCATTATCATGCTCTTTAATGGCATGCATTTGTTCAACTTTTAAAGAGTTCCGTGTTGAGATTTAGAGAATTTTATTTATCATATACGGAATCAATTTACATATTTTGAATGTGATCATCTTTTGGGCCGTGAGCTTCATATATGAGATACTATGTTTTTACCCGATAAGAATTATGTGATCACCTTTTGGGCAGTGAGCAGTGAGCTTCATATGAGATATGTTTTTACCGGATAAGAATTATGTGATTGTGATTCATTTTATTTTGTCATTCTGAAAGTTAGACTTTTCTATTCATACATAGACATTAATGTCAGAAATCGACAAGTCAAGTTCCATGCAAGGTTGCAAAACCACATGGCAAATTGGAAATTATATATACAACCCCAAACTCAAAAGGTTGACAAAAGAACTAGTATTCAAAAGACTAGTATAAGCTAAGTTTCAATTAGTCAAGGTTTGGTTTGTGTAAATTTCTTACTAATGATTGGTTCCTTCATCAAGGAGCTTTTAAGATTTGTCATCAAGACTTTTTGAAGCTTCTTCCCAATTTCACCATGCCTCCATAGAAGCATTGGGTAAAGGAACTTGACTCAAATCTCAGATACTCAAAATAGGAAAGAATGAGCAAATTGCAATATATTTACTACTAGCTTGATTGTAAGGTTTAACGGGTCAAATTTTCATCCTCAATATGGAAATGGCAGATCTCCATCGATCAAGCAAGATTATAAAAAGTTCCCACTAGACAAATTGAACCAAAACGTCGAATCTGAACAAACCCATTCCTTAAAAAAGTTTATGGCTTCAAGAAATCTAAATTTGGAATGGATTCATATATAATTTAATAGCAAAATATCAAGAAAATTAACGAATTATAATAACAATCTCAAAATCACAGCAAGAATCGTACTACTTTTATTTCAATCGCCAATGTAAATCACTCTATATGCTCACTAAAACAACTTTGGTATCATCTTTGACAGTTTATAATAAATATATATTTTTCGTTTCTAAGCCTTACTTGTGCGAGGAGGAATGCTCTGTTCATTCCTGAAGAAATTCTTCGGATCAACAGCAGTCTTGATTTTAACAAGTCTCTCATAGTTGCCATTGAAGTAACTTTCTCCATAAACTTTGCCTTCTTCGTAGGTCCATTTCTCAGCACTGCCGATGTCAATGTCCCTATAGTTCAAAAAAGCACCCCTTGGGTTCTTGGAAACGAAAGGAGTCATGAAATCATGAAGTTCTTTCGCTTGATTTGTGTAATTCTTTTCTAATTGGGTATCAGGGTCGTCCCAATTTACTGAATACTGAATCTTAAACAAATTCCCTGCTCGATGAGGAAATGGGGTTTCGTCAGCCTTGATTTCGTTCATTTTTCCTCCGTATGCATTGAAAACTAACCCAACTTTGCCCAATTGGATCATCTTTTTCCACAACGATTCCAACCCATCTCTTGAAATCGGTGTCTGAACATAATCTGACTTCCTCTTCAAGAAATCAGCATCGTTAAGATTCCTATCGAGCAATTCCTTTGGCGATGTTCCAAAATCGAAATTTCCCCACCAAAGAACAGAGTCAATCCAAGTCGTCTCCGTACAGTTCCGTTTCTCCAGGCGCAATTCAGGGAACTCTTTCCCCAACAAGGCAACGAGACTGTCGGCATTACCCAAATACATAGCAATAACCGTCACTCTCATTGTCAGTTGCTTGTTCCTCGTCACTGGTTGCAAAAGCATCCTCATGAACAGATTTTCATCTGTTTTTGGAGCGACGGTTTGAAACTTTAACGCGACGTCGGTGGCACCGTCGGCTAATAATCTTTCGACTCTGAAAACAGTGACGGTTTTGGGGACGGGAACAAGTTTGATCTTGTAAGACAAAACAACGCCAAAACTGGCGGCTCCTCCGCCCTTTATGGCCCAGTAAAGATCTTCCCCCATGGCTTTCCTGTCGAGGATTCTGCCCTTAACATCAACCATCTTCGCATCCACAACATTATCCACCGTCAGACCGTATTTCCTCAACATGTTACCGTAACCGGCGCCGCCGAAATGACCACCGACGCCGACAGTAGGACAAACCCCGCCGGGAAATCCATGAACTTTACTTTTCTCCCAAATACTATAATAAAGTTCACCAAGCGTTGCGCCGGTTTCAACCCAGGCAGATTCATCTGCTATATTTACAGATATGCTACGCAGATTAAACATGTCGAGGATAAAAAAGGGTTTGTCGGAAACATAAGACAAGCCTTCGTAATCATGGCCACCGCTACGGATTTTGAGTTGGTAACCAACTTTTTGGGAACAAACTACGGCGGCTGAAACATGGGATTCCTCCAAAGGAGTGATAATAATGACTGGTTTTGGGGTTGAAGAAGTGTTGAAACGAGCGTTTCGAATATAGGCTTGGAGAACTGAAGTGTAGGAAGGGTTGGAGTTAGAGACAACAATGGTGGAAACGGTTTCGGATTTGATGGTTTGGCTTAGGCATTGGACAAGAGATTGATAGGCAGGATCTGAAGCTGCCGATGAGAAGGAAAGGTTGAAAGAAAGAAGACAAAGAAGAAGCAGGCCGGCTGGGTACATAGAATTTGCCATTGATTTTTTTTCTTAATTAAGTTTGGAGCATTAAGTTATTATTATAAGCTAATTAGGGTACATGGTTATGAATTTATAAGGTTGATGGCAGGAAAATTCTATGGTACTATTTAATGCTTGATTCTTACTTTTCGCCAATAGTATCCACTTTTTTCCCATATAATAATAATATAATAAGAAGCAGGCCTAACTTATGACAAGACAGGGAGATCCTAGGAATACTAATCAAACATAAAAGGAAACATATATGATTTAATAATTCTCTGATTACTATAGGATGATTTTACCAAGAGAATCAGCACACAGTTTCTTACTATAGATTTAGATTAATTTGTTACCATTTTAGTACGATCAATTCCTTGATTATAGTTTACATTTATGATTAATCAAATCATCAATGAGAAATGAGAAATTGTGAGTAAATAAGGTAACTACCGAATAAAAATCTCATGCCCTATTTTTTGCCTCACTTTGTGCCCACGCGCCAAATGGTGATACTTTTTAAGTTTGTAATGTTATTTCTTGTTTGATACAAATTAAACCCTATATATCTATATTATATTAAAAAGTATGTTCACCTGTAAAACTTTTGAATCGCCCATTATATCCTTATTTTTCGAATATATTTTTTAAATGTCATTGTTTACACTTTTATAATTTTACTCAACTAAAAACTCTAATTTTATTTAATTAAATCTAATATCTTTATGATTTTTACCATTTCACTATTTTAATTAAAAAACTTATATATATTAGAATTTTTAAATATACTTTTACAGTTTTACTCAACTAAAAACTCTATTTTTATTTAATTAAATCTAATATCCTTATACCTATTTTATTTTTACCATTTTACTATTTTATTTAAAAAACTTATATATATTAGAATTTTTTGAATATATTTCTTAAATGAAATTTTTTAAATTTTACAATTTTTTTAGAAATAAACTTTTACAGTTATTCTACTAAAAAATCTATTTTTATTTAATTAAATTCAATATTATTATAAATATTTTATTTTTACCGTTTTAATTTTAAAAAATTTGAGATTTTTTGTTAAATCTGGACCCATTTCAATTATAATATAAACTAATAAAAGTATTATTATCAAGTTTAAAACTAATCATTAATTATTCATCATTTTTTAAAACTAATTAAGTTAAAAATTTATTTATTTAAAATTTAATTATTGTGATTAACCTTTTTTCTATTTTTGGAGTGTGTATTGGTAGTTTAATGTATTAGAGTGTATAATAAGAATTTAAAGTTTTTAAAA
>AWUE01018082.1:0-12830 GCA_001974825.2 Corchorus olitorius
ATGTAATTATTTCCTTTGACTTATAAAGTTAGAGGAGTCAATCGGGTGGGTTGGACAAGTTTCGGATCATCTGAATCTAGGTCAAATGAGTAGGTAATTTTCTCAAGTTTCAGCTGAGTTTGAATAAATGATAATTTCAAATGGTTAAAATTATAACAATGTGGATTTTATTGAATGAAATATAATTTTAGTTTATAATTTTCTCGGGTTTTGACTCATCTGGGTTCAGATCATTCGGGTATGCTAGGTCTAGGGTCAGGTGGGTTCGGGTTTTGGTCTCAGGTCACTCGGGTTTTGGATTTTTCGGATCTAGGACTCGGATCAATTGGGTCAGCCTTGTATTTTTTAATGTTTAATTCTTAAATTTATTATTTACTAAAAACAGGATGGGTCACGTGCAACGCACGTGGAAGTGAAGACTAGTTTATCTTAAAAGCCTATAGGGAATATATTAATATTTAGGATTAACCGTTTAAATAAATATTTATTTTTAGTTTGGGACTAAACCTTATATTTAAATGAGATTTTTATTTTATTTTCTTCTATTAATATTATTTGTTAAAACTGATAAAATCAAACAGCGCATAATACAAGGGACATGTAGCATAATTTATAATAATTTATTGAATAGGACATATAGTGGGGTACAAAAATAAGGGTATGCGATTTCCATCCATAACTACATACCATAATAACAATTTAACAAAAAAATAAGAAAAAAAACTCAGACTCATATAGAGTGGGTCTTAGCTTGACGACCCACAGTTCATGAAGCATGTCTATAACATCCAGTAGTTACTAATCACATTGAATTCTAATTAATTTAGAGTTCAATCGCATTTGATCACAACTTAGACAAAGTTATCTAATTATCAGTTTTTGACATTCCCAAAATTTGAAATCGAGAACTCAGTTAAGATCTAAGACCGTATACGTTTGAATGATTAAATGGGTAATTTGTTTCTAATTGTGTCCTTTTTTGGAGAAAAAGAAAAATGAAAGACCCATGGTTCTTAAAGACTATAGTAGCATGCCAAATGGTCAACAGTATATTGTGGTTGCAAAATGACGTTGACTCTATGCCTGTGGATATTTTTCGTACACAATGGGATCGGACGTGTCCTTGCGAAGCTTGCAGACAGTAACCTTCTAGACTGAAGCGACTTTTATTATAGGGACTTTTATTATAGGGGCTCCTACATCTATTCTGCTTTTCAAACCTCAACAAAAGGAAAATTATAAAGGAAAGGTAGAGAATGAAGGAAAATATAGAAAAGTCAAGAAAAATATATAAAAGCGAGAATATTCCGACTTATGCAAACCGAGTGTACCGACATGTCAAGTATTTAGATTTTTTCTAGTTAATGAATATGAAATTTAAATGGTTTACATGATAAGAGATAGTCTTCTCTTATTTCAAATCTCACCCGTCCATTTCAGAATTTTAATTCGAGACTTTTTGCAAGAAATGACAAGTTTTAACCACTAAGATGTGGACTTCAAGAATTTAGATTGATTTGCCGAGGAATTATCATAAAAGGTTTCGTCCTTAATTATATATAAGTTTGATGACCTTATATTGAATCACATCAAAATATCCCTTAATTTTTTTTATATAATTTTACTTTTAGGTTTATTTCCAAGTTATAAATAAGTAAAATTTATAATTAAATTTTTAAAGCCATCATAATAAATATCTTTATGTCCAAATAGTATCTAATAAAAATGCAACACAAGTTAAAAATTTACCTTAAATTAATTAATCTACACACCTATTTATCAAACACACAAAACAAATAAACCAAACTCACATTTTGTGATACTTTAATTCAGGACCTCACAGTCGTTTAAGCACCCTGCATCTACCAATTAAGCTAATAAAACGATTACTTAGCCATCTCAGTTAATTATGAGGTTTAATTTTAGTTATTATATATTTTTTTGTTGCATAAAAAGTTTAGGTGAAGGGAGATTGCCCCAATTCAGGGTTAGGGCATGTCACAGGCCTCAAAGAGAACTTATAGTAGTACATACAGATCACCCACCAATGAGGACCGTTGGCATGCATGACTCGAAGCCCAAACCTTACAAGCAGAGGTCCAAAGTCTTACCAACTCAACCAACCTCAATTGACATTTTAGTTATCATGTGAGTTATCTTTCTTTTTTTTTTGCTAAATGAGTTGTCTTTCTTTTGGTACATTAATGAGGATCTATGCTTTAGGGGAAAAGAGAATGCAGGAGTTGGGAATATTTATTATCAAAATTCACAACTGATACGGTAGATCGGGAATAATAATTTATTGTTTGACGGCAATATAGCCCCAAAAATATTCAAATTAGGATTAAAAATTTGTAAAGTACTTAATTTGAGACTAATTCTTTATATTGAAGTTAATTATGCTTAAAAGTTTGAGTCGTCATTCATCAATCAAAGTAGGTCTATTTCTGACGGAATCCCTTACATATCGTGCACACGCCTGTACCAAGACCAAGTGGATAAATAAAAATGTTGAGAGAGTTTTTCATTTGTCTATCATTCTAGGCAATACCGTCCATATTATCTATGGAATTCGAATATGCAACAGCGATCTAAGGGCGCATACCCAGACGGAAACTAAGTTCCCACTCACGACCCATGTAACAAGCTACACCAAGTAAAAAGTGACGTGACCTTGCTCGCGAGGGTAATGAAGTTATCAGCGAGGCTACCTAAATGGCTTTAATTTCAACCAATCTGTAGTTGATAGTCAAGGTCGTATAATTGATACCTGGGCTGATATTATTAACCGCGCTAACTTTGGTATGGAAGTTATGCGCTGTTAAGTCAAAATCGTGTCGTTACCATGTAAAAAAAACTCACGTAGTACTTAATGGTGCGTGTACTACAAGCACGGATCCCGTAAAAAAGTTTCTAATTTGGGTGATGACTAAAATTTTTAGATTTAATTAGATTCAATCTAAAGACTTACACCCAAATAGAAAATTTTCTCAAACTTTTAGTCTTGATTTGGATATTTACCCTCTAATGAAGATTGTTGAACAACTATTAGCAAGTGGTTGGGACCATTAATTTTTTTTTTTGAGAAAATTGAATTTCATTTCATTAATAAATTATACATCAGGATTAGAAACGGGTAGAGAATCTCCACTCCAAACACAATTGAGACCAACCTCACAATTAATATGAGCCAGTTCATGTGCAAATCTATTAGCTAAACGATTAATATGCCTAAAATTACAACTTGAAAAATATGAACTAATCTCTCTAATTTGTTCAACTAGAATACCCCCCATCCACAATGAGCATTCTCTCTTATTAATCACATTAATTGCTAATAACGAATCGCTCTCCAAAGAACACTTCATAATCCCATACCAATAAGCAAGTAACAATCCAAATCTTATTGCATATACTTCCGCAAAAAGAGCATCTGGGACCTGACTAATACGCGTTGTAGAACAGACAATAACTTGCCCATGCTCATTCCTAACAACTGCTCCTAATCCCGCCTCCAAACAAGATGAATCAAACGATGCATCCGTGTTGATCTTAAAGAAACCTGGACATGAAGACTTCCAAATCATTGTTGGTTCCATTCGTCCTGACAGCCTCGTACCCCTGTCTATGGATCGCTCAACCTCCCTTACCAGACGAACAGTCGACCTAGCTATTGCCTCTGGTATCGCTGATACCTTATCATGAAGAGCTCTGTTTCTATTTGTCCATATAAGCCATAACACAAAGCAGAAAATCTCCATGGCATTCATCTGTTTTGCCTTCAACAAACAGGCTGCCCAAAAATCATTATCATTGCGCCAACTTGATAGATATGTCAGCACCCATGGACAACAAAGAACCCACACTCGACGACTAAGAGAGCATTCGAAAAAAATATGAATATACGAGGATTCCACCCCCCCACACACATCACACTCCCCTGATAATTCAATCCTTTTTGCCTCAGTAGCCCTTTTGAAGGTAGAATATTGGATAGTAAACGCCACATAAAATAATTCACTTTAGGTAGCAATTTGACTCCCCAAATCATTCTCCATTTATCATCTCTTGCTCCCATATTACCATTCGATCTCCCTAGTATCTCACGAGCAATAAAGTACCCACTCTTGACAGTATAATATCCATTATTTGTGTGGCTCCAAATCAATACATCAGGTACAGATGAATGATGCAAAGGTATACTTAAAATTCATTCAACATCATTATCATCAAAAAGTTCTCTTACCAGATCAATTTCCCATTGTCCATCCTCGTTAAAGAGAGCCGAAACTGGGTTGCTAACACAAATAGTTCCAGGTCGGGGTTTTGGTCGGAATAGAGGAGGAGAATTTAGCCATTGATCCCGCCAAATATCAACATTTTGTCCATCTCCTATCCTCCAATGACATCCTGATTTAATCACCTCCCTCCCTGCCATTAAACTACGCCATACAAAGGATGGATTCGATCCTAGAGTAGCTCTCATAAATGAAGACCCCTTAAAATAGTTAAACTCTAAAAATACGAAAACAAAGAGAGTTTTCATCTCTAATTAATCGCCAACACTGTTTTGCTAATAATGCCAAATTAAAGGCCTCAAAATCCCGAAAGCCAAGACCTCCATCCAACTTAGAGATACATAAACTATCCCAAGATTTCCAATGAATTTTCTCTTACTATCAGTACCACCCCCACCAAAATTTTGCTATAATTGAATTAAGTTCCTGTACAAAAGTCTTCGGAAACTTAAAGCAACTCATTAAATAAGTCGGGATCGCCTGTGCCACTGCTTGGATCATTACCGCTTTACCCGCAATCGAAAAAAGTCTGCCTCTCCATCCTTGTATACACTTCCAAAGCCTGTCCTTTAACATTTGTAATTCAATCTTCTTATTCCTTCCAATCATAATCGGCATTCCTAAGTATTTATCTCGGGCCAAAATCTTCTGTACCCCAAGTCTTCTCATAATCGAATCACGAAGGCAATCAGGTGTGTTGCTACTAAATAAGATAGCCGATTTATCAATATTTATTTTCTGTCCCAAAGCTTTCTCAAACTTAGTAAGAACATCCAATAAAGCTTCACATTCATCCAGATTTGCTCGAAGAAATAACAAACTATCATCCGCAAATAATAAATGTGACACTCTTGGTGCAGCTCTAGCAATTGACACTCCTTGTATCACTCTTGATCTCTCAGCAGCTTGTATAAGACTAGAAAAACCCTCCATACAAAATAAAAATAAGTATGGAGACAGAGGGTCTCCTTGACGGATACCCCTGCTAGGCTGAAACACACTCGATTGGGCTCCATTGATCAATACTGAATAAGAAACTGTACAAACACATTTCATCATAAATGAGATCCAATTAGCAGAAAAGCCCAATTTACGCATCACTCCTTCTAAAAATTCCCACTCCACCCGATCATAAGCCTTGCTCAAATCTAGCTTCACTGCCATATGTCTCTTCCCTCCCGATCTCTTATTTGTCATATAATGAATGGTTTCAAAAGCAATCATTGAGCTATCATAAATTTGCCTACCCGGCACAAATGCACTCTGGTTGGGCCCAATAATTTGAGGTAATATAATTTTCAATCGATTTGCTAAAACTTTGAAATTATCCTGAAAATAACATTACACAAACTAATGGGTCTAAAATCTTTTGCAGAAGATGGGTCATCACACTTTGGTACAAGGACAATATTAGTATGATTTATGTCTGGTAAAGGATCACCATGATTAAGAAACGGAAGAATCGAATTACACACTTTCTCTCCCACAATATGCCAATATTTCTGATAAAAAAATGCTGTCATCCCATCCGGTCCTGGTGACTTGCTCAATCCCATCTCAAAAACCGCTACCCTTATATCTTCAGCCACAAATTCTCGATTCAACATTTCATTCATCTCTGATGTCACCCTTTTATCTATCAAATTAAGCACCTCATTTACATCAAAAATACAGGATTTGAAGATGTAAAAATGGCCTTAAAATAGTCACAAATTACTCTCTCAATACCAGCTGCATCTTCAACAATGCTTCCATTTTCATCATGAATCGACCCAATTAAACTCTTATTCCGCCTAACAGTTGCTGCTCTATGAAAGGTTTTCGAATTTCGATCACCTTCTCTTAACCAGCTAATCTTAGCTCTTTGCCTCCACATAACTTCTTCCTTATCATATAGCTTATTCAAAGAATCCACACACTCATTTAAAGGCCTCGGGTCTGCCCCAAACTGCACATCCTTATACAACCTATC
The DNA here is from genome assembly GCA_001974825.2 of Corchorus olitorius. Classification (NCBI taxonomy): domain Eukaryota; kingdom Viridiplantae; phylum Streptophyta; class Magnoliopsida; order Malvales; family Malvaceae; genus Corchorus; species Corchorus olitorius. Next base: position 6,271 of record AWUE01018082.1, read on the forward strand.
TAATTCCTTTTTCTTCTGCCGAATACTATATTTAATATTACCAAAAACCTTCTGATCCCAACTACTCAAAATTTCCGCACAGTTTTCAATACAAAGATTAATATCCAAATTTTCATGCTTATTCCACGCAGATTTCAAAACCAAATCAAAGTTATCATGTAAGGCCCACATTTCTTCAAATCGAAATTTCTTACAATTAAAACTATTAGCTACAGGCCTATCTAAACAATGAATCAATAGTGGAGTATGATCCGAAACTGGGCTATATAAGTGATCGACATAAGAGAAAGAGAATTTATCAAGCCATCGATCAGTACAAAGCAGTGATCCAATTTAGCAAACTGAAATTCCCTTCCTATTCTCCTTGACCATGTCAATCTCGGACCTTTAACAGGGATTTCTTTAAACTGTAAATTATCAACTACCTCTCAAAACGCATCCGTCTGTCTTTGAGGTCGAATTGCTCCTCCAAATTTGTCATCATTTGATAAAATTTCATTGAAATCTCCTGAGCAAAGCCATGGCAAATTAGATTGTTCGCCAAGAAGGTTCAACAGGCTCCACGATTCATTTCTCCTACTCGTTTCAGGTCTCCCATAAAAACCTGTAAATCTCCATTGATCTTGAGGCAAAGCTCCAACATTCGCATCAATATGAGACAAAGAATAAGAAATAATTGAAACAGAAGTACAGTTATTCCAAAACAAGGCTAGTCCACCAGCTCTACCAATACTACTAACAGCAAAACAAGATTCATAACCCAAAAAACAACGCACCCACTCCATCTCATTACTAGATTTCTTAGTTTCTAAAAGAAATACAAATTGAGGTTTATTACAAGAAATTAAATTGCGTAAAACATGAACTGACCGCCGAGCACCGAGTCCGCGGCAGTTCCAAACTAAACAACTCATTTCCCCTGGCAGGGATGATTCTCCTTGACCATCCCCGCCCTACTCTGATCATCAAAATAACGGCCTTGCATCACCCCAATAAATCCATTCGAACCCTTGCCTCCAGTCTCGGATTGATCAACACCAAGACTTATATAATCATCCCCAACCTGTCTCGCAGCAGCAGCAAAAAAACCATCCCTCGAACGCTTTCTTCCATCATTCTGATCGGTTTGGCGACCCAACGCAGCAGATGAGCTCCTGGCCGCATCTCTAGCCACCCTTTTAAACTTGCCTCGCCCCTGATGAGATGCACCCTCTCCAGTTCCAACCACAAACGGCGCCCCCTCAACAGTCTCCTTCATCATCGTATAATATTCTTTTGCTGGACCTGAATAAGATACTGCCTCATTTATATCTTCAGCAGGCCTTATTTTTTTCCCAATATGAGGCCCAAACTTATTATTATCATTGGCTCCACAATCCATCATAGACAGCCCAACTCCAGGAATATTAGCATAAAGTTGCTCCAAAGAATTCGGCCCACTTGAATCCTTCCTAACAGCCCTAAATTCTGCTAAATTATCCCCTTTTCCTTCCAAAAAATTCTTTTCCCCTACACCACAATTAAACACGTTTTCCTTTTTCCCCAAACCTTCTGTTCCCCTCATCTCGGCAACTACTCCCTGAATCATAGGAAGCTTACCCATTCTTTTCGAAACTACCTCTACTTCCGACTTTTTCTCAACCACCCCAACTACCTATCTCGATCCTACCTCTGTCTGACTCGCCGGCGGTAACAGAGCACGCGCCACCATCTTCCTCTGCAACACCAGACTATCAACATGGTTTCTGAATGCTCCTTGCCTCCCTGACTCCAAAAAAGAAGAACTAGGCATCCCTCGAGATCCTCTTTCCGCTCCAACCAATCTCGATCCCATCGGCCCAACATTTGAAGCTGCTGCCTTTGACACCCCACGAGGACTTGAATTATCTGGCTTGTATTTTTGGCTCGAAAATCCATTCTCTTTTATCTGAGCAATAGCTTCTAAGCAGTCCCTTCTTGATGATCCACTCTACCGCACTCCCAACAGTAATCAGGTCGCTTCTCATAATCAAAAACGATCTCCACATCACCCATATAAGTGGAGAGTGTAGTCCCATTCTTAAATGGCTTCCTCAAGTCCATGTCAATTCGGATTCGCATAAAACGGCCTGAAATTTGATCAATATCAAGAACATTCCCCATGGATTCTCCTATAGCCACCCCTACCTTTTCAGTCATCATCTTGAAAGGTATTCCAGAAACCTTGACCCAGAACGGACAAGATTCAAAAACCAGAGATTCCGGTTGTTGAAGACCATCGTATTCCCTCATGACTATCAAAGCTCTATGATACAGCCACGGTTGAGAAACAAAAATCTTGTCTTTGTCACCAGCATCTGCAAACTGAAATACAAATAATCTCTCTCCTACTTCTCTCACCAGTAATTCAGAATTTAGTTTCCAAACCTGTTGAAACACTGTCTGCAGTCCATCAGCAATAACTGGTTTTTTCAAGAGCACCTTACCAATAAGGTAAAACCATACCTCAAGCTCATCTGGATCCTCAATCCATGCATTGTCTATAACTACCTTCTCTTTATCTTTCTCTTGGAGTGACAAATTGGAACACATTTGCGAGAGGGAAGCACCAGCCATTAGAAGAGAAATGGATGAAAGACGATAAAGTGATATTGAAGGTAAAAGGAGAAGTGGCGGCTCTAAAAACCCAAAAAGATAGTAGATAAAATACAACAGCCAACTAGAGGAATAAGATTGTATAAAAAGTTGAATTTGAAATTCGAAATCTGGATAAGAAAGATGAATCCTAACAAACTTAATCATCAGAGAATCAATACTCAAATCTAAAGCAAAGACTCTGTAATCATACAAGCTTAAAACACCACCTAAGCAATCTAGGGGGAAAAACTTGGGACCATTAATTAGCAACTTGAACACGTACAGGTTAAGCCTTGGGTTCAATTATTATGTGTTACCACAAGTGGTTGGGACCATTAGCAACTTGAACACGTACAGTGAGAATGTCTAATAATTTCTTCAAAATATATACTATATATTATTTTTAGTGACTATGGAAATTATTTAAATGTCAAATTGAGGATTAATGTGGTGCCTTCTTTTGGTAATTTTTTTTTTAATCTTTTCGCACTTTTTAGGTGACTAAAAAGACCCTCAATGAATTTCCTCCCTTACTTTTGCTGCTGCCCTTTTTTTGTAATACTATAATAATATATATTATTTTTAGTGACTATGGAAATTACTTAAAAACCAAATTGAGGATTAATGTGGTGTCTCCTTTTGGCTTTTTTTGGTCTTTTCGTACTTTTCGGGTGACTTAAAAGACCCTCGATGAATTTCCTCCCTTACTTTTCCTGCTGCCCTTTTTTGTAATTTACTATTTTTATATTTATGATTAAGTGTGTTTAATTTACATATTAATTGTGTGTGGATATTAGGATTTACCGGTTCAACTCCTCTGCCGGAATTCCAAAAGATTGGTGTTATAAATGTATCTGCAATAATGGTTGATTCATGGGTAAACTATTGACATTTCAGTTATGTTTTCCTTTCGTTTTCATTTCTATTTGGGTGGGTTTTTTCTTCCCTGACATTTCTCTGAATTGGTTTCACATGGACTCCGTTCTGTTTTCTAAAATTTCCAGGTGGACGTTGATAAGATCATTCCATTTAATTTAGCAGCGCCTTAGGATGACATAACCTAAAGTGGGGAGCTTTCACTTCTCACCGCAATATTTTGAGGTAAATCTAGATTTATTTGTTGATTATATTATTTGATACTTAAATTTAACATTTCCTTATTCTTCTTTTATTTTACAAAAAGTTTTTTTTATTTATCATTCGTCTTCCTTTTCATTGAGGTTTCTATTAGTTGCTATATTTCCACATTTCCAAAAGCACAGTTAGCCAATACTAAGTACAATCATTTTGTGATGCATTGTGTAAATTACATATGCTCCTGCAAATGCTCTTAACTAATTCAATTTTCCTACGACAACTATACATGCTTCTTGACTACAAAAAATTAGGTCTTCCTTATGCAGAAGGCAAATTCTTCCACCTACCCGAATCTATTAATTTAACAATTGCAATCAAGATTAAAAAATGACCGCAACGTACTATTTATTTTTTATAATTAACATACATTTCAAACAACAATTAATATTAACTTTATTTTGATGAATTATCTAGAGATGGAGGAGTAAAATATTAACTTTATTTTGATGAATTACCTAGAAATGGAGTAGAATTTAGGTAATACACTTTTAGAATGAAAGAGAGGTCATGCGTTTTGCTTTATATTTACGAATTATTTGTTTCGATGTATGAGTTTCTCCTAACTGATTAGCTTATAGCCAATGTAATATCTTCTTACTAATCGACTTAAACAACTACAAAAAATATAAGCCTAATAAGAAGATAACTGCAGCACAAGCGCAATCCACCTGCTTGTTATAATTAAGTTTTACTTCTTTTTCTCGTTATTCCAAATTTCTTATCAATATTTTTTCTAAGCAACATAACTTTAGTTCTTACAATGATCTGTGGCTTTTTGTCGCTTTAAAAATAAAAAATATAGTCCTCTTTATAAATGATCAAGTTAGAAATACAAATTGAAAGATGTAAGAAAATTAAACGTTATAGATTGGCACCTCTGATTTTATTAGTTTGAACTTGGTTGTAGAAAAGAAAATGATGAAGACAATGAAAAAGTCCATTGAAGAAAAATGGAGAGAGATCACACATTTATTATCTCATTCAATGTAGCATAAGGAAAACATGCATGTCTAAAAGAAAAAAATTTAGAAAAAAGAGCTTTTTCTTCTTTCAATTTTACGAGATCAACATACTTTTGGATGACACATTATGACTTTCATATATCCACAGTAATTGCACGATAGATAGGAATTGCTCAATTAACGCCTAAACTTTTCGGGACTATATTGTCGTCAAACGATAAATTATTAGTCCGGTCTACCGTATCAGTTGTGATTTTGATAATAAATGTCGTGTTAACTTAGAAGATTATGCTAATATCCTAAATTTTAAGGCGTAACTCAAAATCTTTCTCTCTCTCACTCTTTTTTTTTTTAAAAAAAAAAAAAAATCGTCACCAACTGGTACTCCAGTGATTAATTAAGAGCTTTAAATTTCTTATTTGAGAAAATAAAATCTTCAAAATGGCGGAATAAAATTTATGGAAATGGGAAAAAGTTGCCTCCATCTCCAATTGTATAACCTATCATCATGTATATATATAAAAAAAGAAATTACCAAAATTCAGACACAAAAATTGTGTTAGAATATTAATCACAAGACACAGGACACTCATTACGTGAGTAGTTTTTGACAGTTTTTTTTAAATGAGTAGTTTTTTTAAAATGATATAAATAAAATTTAAATACTCATATTTATCCTCTAATGGATAGTTTTATTTTAAATGGGTAGTTTTTATTTTGTTTTGAATTTTTAAAAATTGAGTTTGTGTCCGAGTCAACTCGAACGTGACACAAACTCAGGACTTGGTTTTATAATTAGCATAGATTCTAGTAAAAAATCCTTAGGGGCGTTTGGTTTTGGTGATCTTGGCAGATGATCTCAGATCACCCCGTTTGGTTACATTTTTCAGTTTGGTGTGGTAATCCAGATTATCCCTTGATCACCTCTCCAAGGGTGATCTGGATTACCACCATAAACCCATGTAATCTTTGATCACCGGTGATCTTGCATCACTGGTGATCTTAGATTACTAGTGATCTGGGGGGTGATCCTAACCAAACGCCCCCTTAGTGTCTGTTTGGCTTAGCTTTTAAAACTGCTTCTCTACTCTAGAAGCCCAAGTTGAGTGTTTGGTTACTCAACTTTTTTAATTTTCAGCTTATCAGGGAAGCTCAAATTAGCTGAAATTGGCTTATGCGGGTAGCTCCTTTTTTTTTTTTCATTAATGAATCTTTTGTTTTTACTTTTTTTTTTCCTGCCATTTTCTTTCTTTCATTTTTTTTTGGCAATTTTTATTTTGTAGCATTTTTTCTTTTTTTCCTTGTTTCATTTTACTCTTATTTAAGTAGTTAATTGCATTCTTTTTTTCTATAACATTTTTTTTAGTTTTTTATTATTTACATGGGTAGTCATTATTTACTTTTATTTCATTTTTATCATCAAATACATACTTTATTTTTTTAAAAAAACTGTAATTTATTTTTAATAAGATTAAGTTTTAGTTTATTATTTTCAATTCTATTTAATTTTATTGTATCGATCTTAAACTTATTATTTTATAATTTTATTTTAATAAATTATATATGATACTAATTTATTGGAATCTTATACATAAAAATAATAATATGAATTTGTGATAATATATAAAATAATAATTTCATAAATTATGTATTATAGTATTTACGATTATAATTAATTATTAAATAACTTATATTAATATATTCACATATATGATTGTTAACATGTAATAAAATTATAATATGTACACTATTTCAAACATATATATAATCATTATAAAGTATGTAAATATTTTAATTAGGAATACATTATATATATATATAAATGTATATATATGTGTGTAATAC